>JAMQGT020013246.1:0-175744 GCA_024447675.2 Pterophyllum scalare
TGCTATGTACCTTGGTTCAGTTAGTATTGCTATTGTCACAAGCTTCCCCTTCTGTGTGCATCACATCTTATGTTCACTAAAAGTGTTAAAATAACTTGCAATAAAAGCCAAGTTCAAATTCAAATGTACGTGAACAAAAACAAAGTATAACTATAAACGAGACCCCTGATACACAAATTAACTAATATTCTGTTATTTTATAATTGTTCTCAGGCCTTAATAATGAGTTGTCTTTGTCACTACAGGGTCAAAATAATCTCAATTTATACAAAAGCTAAATTTGATGCGTGAGTTGTGCGCCACCAAATCTGAAAGACATGCCTGTCAGCTTTTTCTAAATTATTGTGCTTTTTCTAAATGATAATATGACTTACAGCTTATGCATGAGTAGGGATTTTAGACAGACAAATTTACTAAAATTAAAAAAACAAAAATAAATTAATTAAAAAAAATTACAGTAAGAGAAATCAAGAGAAATTAGTGCATACAGTGTGCGTGTGTGTGTGTGTGTGTGTGTGTGTGTATCAGCATGTGAGACTGTCCCAGTGTGTCCTCAGCAGGCCCGTCAGTCCAAGTCATCTTTACCTGAATGATGCCACCATGACTCCATCTGTCACCAGAAGCCCAGGCCAGAAGATGAAAAATGAAAAAAAATATTGAGAATGAAGACAAGAAAAACAAAAAACAATGGCATGATGAGGCCAAAGTTAAAGGAAAATTAGCTGGGATTCAAAGTAAAACTAATAATGGATATACAGTAGAAAGGAATATAGATTCTGAACACACAAATACAGAAGCCAATATCATAAAATAAGACAAGGATGAGAACAGGATTTATGAAAATGCAGACATATTAAAATGAAGGTGTAAGAGACAAAGGAAGAACTGTACACAGACAAAACCATTGTCTACTCATCCAAAGAGAAATATTAAATTTTGCTGCAATATCATCAATAGGTATGAGTTGTTTATTGACATACGTCTATAACATATCTTTGAACCTTATCTATTCTAAGGCAGAGACAGATTTCAAAGGATTTTATTCCAGATATTGAATCAGCAATGAACAGATCTCTGAATACACCTGTTGAAAAATGCTTTTGAATTTTCCTGTCAAACTCTCTGCTTTTGACTTTTTATACAAGTGAAGACACGCTGTTTGAAACTGAATAGCCTCAAACCTGCAGTTGAGAAAGACAATATAAATATTGTTAGATTTCTCTGCTTTTCTTTTTCTGTAGTATGGGACAGAAGCTGACCCCTGCAACACATCTCTGATGATTAAATGTTGTTGCATTAAAAAAAATAGAAAATACATGAAGTTTGTGATCATATGGTGAATTGCTCCACCATGATGCCTCAGTGTATAGTCATGTTGAAAAGAAAGCATCCCTATCTTTCAGTTCGAAGGTTTTCCATATTAGGACATAGTAACCCAAAAGAAAAAGGTCTTAAAATGAGGTAAATACATCAGATGAACAATAACACATAATATATTACATTGTCATTATTTATTTAACAAAAACTAAGCCAAAATCCACCCCATGATTCAGGAGCTTGTAGAACCACCTTTAGCAACTGTGTGACTTTACCAGTCTCTTACATCATTGTGAAGGAATTTTGACCCACTTGTCTTTACAGCATTGCTTCAGGGTATTCATCTCTGCACAGCTCTCTTATGGTCCCACCACAGCATTACAATCAGGTTAAGGTCTGGACGTTGGCTGGGCCATTGCAACACTTTGTGTCATAACCACTCAGGTGGATTGGACTCAAATGCAGATCTCAGTTCTACAAGTCCAACAAGTTTATTCACAAGCACACCGTGTTAGTTATAGTTCAAGCAAAAGCTCTCAGTCAGTGGCGTCCTTGGTTCCAGACAAAAAGGGAAATCCACAGTTCCTTCTCTCCACAGAATCTCTCTCACCAAAACACAACCTCTGGCTTTCCAGTCTGCAGAACAGTTGTTAGTACAACAACCTGCGATGACTAAACCGACCACTACGTTATGTAGTGGCAGCAGACAAGATGATCAGGAACAGGTGACCTCATTACTTCCATGTATGCGGCGCAAAATGGTCGAGAACCTAAAATGAGTCTCACACCTGAAACACAAGGGTGAGGTCAACTCAACACAAATACAAAGAGACAGAGAAAAGGAGAGCGAGAGTAAAAATGGGAAAAACCAGGATAGAAAATGACAAGCTGCCACAGGAGGACTGAGGGACCATGGCGCTTTGATTAGTGAGTCATTATGTTGTAGATTTGCTGGTGTTTTTTTAACTGACAAACGGCTTCATATTTGGTGATTATTTTGGTATACAGAGGAGTTCAGAGTCGATTCACTGACTGCAAGGTGGCTGAAAAACAAACCCGGATCATCATCCCTCCACCACCATACTTGATAGCTTGTATGAGAAGTTTGTGCTGATATGCTGTGTCTGGTTTTCGCCAAGCATGGTATTGTGCATTACAGCCAAACCTCTTTACTTTGCTCTGTCCAAACACAAATTTTCCAGAAGTCTTTTGGTTTGTTCGGATGCAACTTTGTCAGGCAGAGAGGTGGTTTATGAGGGTAAAAGAGTAGGCAACAACGACAAGGCAGGAAGGCTAGGAAGCTTCTTGGATGAGGCTTGGGTGCTTGGACAAAAATGTACAACACTGAGGCAAAGTTCTTAAAACAAAAACTGAGTCATTTATTAGGCACTCTTTTGGAGGCTTAGCAGATAGTTGGGGATGAAGAAGGCTGGACCCCTCTGGAAGGCTGATGTGTAACAAGGCAGTTGAATATGAAGTCTGTCTGGAGTATGGGCAGGTAGCTGGTTGTTTGGTCTAGTCCCTGGAGCTAGGAGGGAGGACTCAGGCTGCCCCGTGACACCTGAGTCTGCCAGAATCCTGTGTCACCTGGCTTAGGCTCAGGTGACACAAGATTGGGTAGCTCTGGCTGCAGTAGGACCCTCTGAGTTCTCTGATATCTGGGACTGTGGAAGACCTACTAGAGAATCTGGAGCCCCTGAAGATGGGCTTGTGGATGAGCCAAGGTTTAAATTGCACCACTCTTTTTAAAAAAAGAGCCACCTCTCAGTGTTCAAATGCCTCAAGGTTTGCAGAGTCCGTTCTGGTCACGCTATCCTGTCATAAGATCTGTGCAGAGGTGAGGACCCAAATGCAAGACACTGGGGTAGAGTTTCCAGGAACAATGAGTGAATCATTTATTAGGCTGAAAACCCTTAACAAAAGTCCAGATCTGAAATAACAAAAGGTCAAAGGTAAACAGAAGTCCAAAATCCAAATAGTGCACAAGAAAATAATAGGGAGCACACAGGAGGGTGACGGGCAAACTCACTGTATAGTACCACAAAAAACAAAGCACGACTGAGGCAGTATATGTACACTGAGGCTAATCATACGGAGTGAAGACAGCTGGGTGGCAAGAGACAGGTGACACAGAGAAACAACACACAGAGGACAAACAGCTACCAAAATAATGCACTCAAAATCGACACAGAAAGACACAAGGGGGAAGGCTAGGAAAATAACAAGCAACTATAGAAAATCAGAATTGTAATGGAAATAAGCAGGAACTGAAACCAAAAACAAAAGGCTCAAGATACAACAAAGCATGAAAATCAAATGAATGATAAACAAGTCGAGAATCAAACAGAATATCAAATAATAAGCATGAATTCAGATCAGTAAATAGTCAAAACTTCTGTTTTTGTGGAGGTGGTCACACTTGCTGATGATCAATTATTCAAGTGCATTTGATTAGCAGCACCTGGCTGCTCTTACCCTCTTAATTCCTGTGGAAGCAGTAAGAGTGTTCTTAGGTTTTTACACACTGCTTCTGCATTTTAGCTCAGTTTTTTTTAATATCAAATAAATAATGACAAGGTGTAATATGTAATGTGTATATTAATCTTCATCTGAAGTGTATTTGTATAATTTTAAGACCTGCTGACAAGATTTTTTTTTATTACATCCTCATATTTAAAACCTTAGAACTGAAAGAGGGTGTGCACTCTTTTTACAATGACTGTATCTCCAGAGAAGTTCACATGATAATGTGACCTCACTAGTGATCCTGAGTGAGTCAGTTAGTTCTTAGAAGCTTTGCACACACAGACCCAGATTTTCTGTGCTGCCTTAATCCTGCCTGGGCTCTCAGTCTGTAGGTCTTAGAATCTCAAGGATCTGGATGAGAAGCTCAAAAGCTGAGCTTACTGATGTGAATCGGCACCATCTGGTTAATGCCGGTCACAGCATTTTCAGGAGACACAATGTTTCTCTAGTCAGTAATGCAGTCAGGTCAAATCTGACTGTGTCAATATTTACCACTGTATTTATGCTGTATGTGCAAAAACTCCCTGATCTAACCCACCCACCCCCACCCCCACCCCATAATGTGCCAAAGAACATTTCTGAAAAAAGTCACTTTCCACATTCACATTCCATCAAACACACACATATATTACTTAGGCTGCAATTCATTCACAAACACTACTACAAATTTAAAGATAGTATTCATGGTTTTTATTCACAGCATTTTTGATAGCAGGGGAAAGGGAAAATGATATAGCAGGGTTATTGACAGAAATAACTGTGAGGTCATTTAACATCAACAGATTTTCCCTCATTCTCACCAACAATGACAGCAATAAGAGATGAAAATATGTTGCTACTGCAACTAGAACTTAATAAAAAATAAATAAATAAAGGAAAACAGGTATAACATGTGGGTATAACAGCAGAAAAGGGAGCAACACCATTTGTGTGTTTTCTGTCCTGTTCAACCTCCAGTCTTGAAGGCAGCTTAGTTTTATCGAAGAAGAAAGACTCAAACTGTCAATCACTGGTCTGTACACTGAATAATATTACAGAGTCATAAAAGACGCAATAATTATTAGAAACACAGGATAATTAGAGGAACAATTGTGTCAATCATTCAGTGAAGTCTGTCTTGTGCCATCTCCAAGCTGTAAATGGTGCCATTTTCTTGATAACACTACTTAAAACGCAGGGGAGCAGAAAGGTCAACGTCATTTTCTGTCTCTTTCATCTGCCCTTCTTTTCTCTTCTTGGCGTCCCATAAACAGAAGGCAAGTTTAACACTTAAGACTAAGATAAAAGAGGAGCTGGATAGAATACCAGTAGGTTTCTTAATGCCACAAAGACCAGTGACAGTTCACCCCCAAATCAAATTCTCTTCTTGTTCTTCTGGTCCATAGTGCTATTTATCCATTTATATTGTTTTTGGTGTAATATGATATGTCAGTGTAAAGCAAACCATCAGTTTTCCACAAACTATGACTCAAAAGTACTCAAAAATAAAAAATTCACAAGCACTGATGTGAACAGTTTCATGTAGGAACTGTATTCTTTCTACTGTCTACATCTGGCAAACAAAAGAAGTGTGCTGTGTTTCATTTATTAGCTTTGTCTTTATGGCACGGCCCGCCGTTATCTGGAGGTAAAATTGACTAAAACACATTTATGTCTCTTTCCAGACAATGTTTCAATAGCTACTTGCTGCAGATTAATTTTCCAATGAATTACTTGCTTTTCTCAATAATCATTTC
This sequence comes from Pterophyllum scalare, assembly GCA_024447675.2. Lineage (NCBI taxonomy): Eukaryota > Metazoa > Chordata > Actinopteri > Cichliformes > Cichlidae > Pterophyllum > Pterophyllum scalare. The sequence continues at coordinate 5,580 of JAMQGT020013246.1, forward strand.
CTGTATTGAACTCTTGACCATATCTTATTCCCTTTAGTTCCACTTTGTTTGCCCTTCATTTCTGTCTTGCTACACATGTGTTCAACTTGCTCCTTACTCAAACTGATATACTTCTGATTTCCAGGATGTAATTCCAGTCAATCCAGTGTTTTCCTTGAAGACCTTTTACATTTTTTCATATGATCTTGTGAGTTTTTTACAGAGTGTGTTTTTTTCAGTGCTCTGTAAGTTTCATACATAATTTTATACTGTTTTTTGGACTCTGCCATTTACCTCCCTCTTTATTGCCTTGTTTGTTTCATGGAGAATCTACCTATATGACAATGAATATAATTTAAAAAAACCCATTTTGCACATTAAAACTGATTACAGACTTCTGTACTGCGGTCTGCTTACTAAACCTTTCACACAGAAACCACTGAGAAGAAATAGTGGGTAAACACAGGTTGTACTAATCACAATAAATAGGGCAGAAGTTTCATTTACCAGGGCATATGTGTCATGGTCCTGTGGTCCTCCTGTGCCAACCTATTCTCCCCATCCCCACCCCCACCCCCAAAATCAGTGTGTGAGGGGATTGACTCTGTTTGTCAGGGGCGGGATTTCTCCAGGAGTCCCTGCTCTCCTGACTGATGCACCTGGAGGCTGTGGCCAATTACCTCTCCTGTGTGCAACTGGCCATTTCTTATCTGCTACTAAAGGCTGAAAAAAGTCCCTCAGTTGATGCCGGATTGTTGCACTGTGGTAGTGTGGTTTGACTCCTTTTGTGCTGTGTCTGCACCTTGCTTTGATCAGTGTCGGCTATTGGAAGAGATTCTGGTTACAGTTACATATTTTAGGATTAAGTAAGAGCAAATGCAAAGATGTGAGAACACAAAGTGTTCAAGCTTATCCTGGACTTTGTAAAATGATTTGAGAAAAACATGCATATAGGGATCATTTTCATTTAGATCACTTACTGACTGCAAAATTATGTCCCTTGAGCCTCAGTTCAGTGATATTTTTCAAGAGAAAATTTAATAAAGGTTCTGTTTACACTGCTAATAAAAATACAAAACAGTACCCTGGTGACTGTTGTTATATTAAGAAATTAAAAATTTCACAGATTTAAACTGTTATTTCAATTTTTTTTCAATAAGTATTAATGAAAATGTCATTTTTATATTTTAGTACACTGTATCTAAAAGAGCTGCAGGTTTACTTGAATTGTGTTTTAATATTAGTTTGTGTTCTTTTTGTATCTCATATCATAACCGGTAAAGTGTGACTGGGTTTTGGACTTATGGTCAGATTATGCAAGCAGTCTAAATACAGTATAATGATTTGTCCCCTGAAAAAAATGTGATTGTTCTTTTAACATCTGACACCGATACTGAAACGTATGTATCAGTCATTTAAAATATAGTCAACTTATTATCTAATACAGTTGTGGTTACAGTAAAAGTAGTTTAACCACCTCTCCACAATTTCTTACATGTACTCTGTGTGCTAGTCTCAAGTTTTAAGCCCAAAAGGGTTTCTCACACACACTTTTTTTCCCTCTCGCATAGCTACTGTATAGATCACAATAATGTTAGTGGTGACACTCCCTTCCATGGTCATTCATCTGAAACAGAATTACATAAGCCATTTACCACCCGGTCTCCATGATGGATGGCAGGGCCTCCAGCCAAAGCACCCAGGCCTGATCGCTCCGCTTTTCTCAGTGACAAATGTCACCAGAAAGACATATGACACCTCTCGATTTCCTGCAGTTTTAAATGAGAATATGTTTGTGATAGGAAAAGGGAGACAAAAAAAAACACGGGGCTTTGTCATACAAAGAATTGCAAAAAGCAATATAGCAGTATATTTTTGTTTTTGGTTCCTATTGGATTCTTGCTTTGTGCTGAAGTCATTTTGTCAGTCCTGGAGAGGTCTGTGCAATTATCACATTTTGATTGATTTATCAGTGAGGGAGTGAGTGAGAGCAAGAGAGAAAAGATGAAAGAGAGAGAGCACAAATTTCATGAATCAAATACTTCTAGTAATTCAGCTCTTGCATACAATGTACACAAAACGTACAAAAAAGTTGATATAATGACAGTACAATTAATTTATACAACTGCGAGCACTGATGTAGAGGACAAGCAGTTCAGCGGGGCACAGTCATCATGAAAACTTGATTTGAACACATTTAAAGCATGGCTATAAGCATGCAATGCCCCTCAGTAAGAAACTTTCTTTCTTTCTTTTTTTCTTTCTTTCTTTCTTTCTTTGTTTATTTACAATCTCAGGGTCCATACGCCAAGTTGCTAAACTTCAAAATAACTTGGCCACTTAAGGCTGAAGAAATCCCTCTGTTGATGCCAGGAAAAGATGAAGGTTTTTGCATTTTCCGAAAACAGGGTCCTGCGTCCATCTTAGTTTTGGTAGATCAAAGCATTGCTGACATCACATTCTATTTTCCAGCTTCACTGCCATTTTTTTGTTTGTTTGTTTTTTACATATTCTGAGGATTGGTGTAAAGGTAATTTGTGAAAAAGACCTGAGAACAGAACAGCGGGAATCAAGGTCATAAGGTGCTTTAAATGTGGTGTGATCCAAGAAATCACAAGGAAGACACAGTATACAAAAATCGGTTCATGGAGTGCAGCATATGGTTGAATAGCTACTTGCATAAAACATATCCAACTTGACATGATATGAAAATTGGTAAAAAATAAAAAATAAAAAAAAAGATTGTGAGACTTCACAGCATGTCAGCATTACCATAAATTCCAAGGTCTGCTGTAGATTCCAGTGGAAAAAGGAAAGAAAAGAAGAAGGGAAAAAAAAAGGAACACCATGGCTGCATGAACAGTTTTTGTTCTGGACCCAGTGGATGGCAATAATCCTCACCAGTCATAAAAATCATAAGATTTCCTCCAAGAGGAAACCAATGAACGAGTAAACATAAAGAAGATGTTTTTCTATTTACTACTGATAATGATTATCGATATTTCTTGGGGGGAAAAAAGGTCAACACGAGAGGCTATTGCACATCTACAGATACTGATAACCTCAAATTGTGCATTTTCTTTCTTCTTCTTCTTTTTCCTCACCAGATCCCTGTTTTTGGCCAAATAACTACAAAATTTAAAGAACAGAAATGGCTATGTGCTGCAGTATGTGTCACTTTTTCAGTGCAGTTACAAGTCAGCCTCTATCACAATTAAAATGTTATGCTTGGGGTGCTAAACAGATGATTGGTCAGAAGTGGTCCAGAGGGATTTTAAGAGGAGAGAGAAGTTTTAATTATGTTCTGACATTTCATCAAACCCAGTGAAATATTTGTCCAACGTGTCCTGAGGACAATCCAGGAGTTTTCAACACTCCTGATGATTTTTAACTCCATATAGTGGAAGGCTTTGTAGAATATCAAGTTTTAGCCCAGTAGTCTGATGTGCATAATATCCTAACATTTATATGGTTGTTTCTATGACATACTGGTGGCTGCACACTGGCCTGTGGAAGATTTCATTTGTTTAACAATATAAATGAGCTTTGGGCTTTTAATCTTTAGTCTTTTTAGGTGCTAAATGGGAGTAACAAACAACAAAAAGAAGAGTGAATATATTGCTGCTACCCAGTAAAATGGATATTTAAAAAAAAGAATATCATAACAGCAGTGTATGCCTCCAAGCACAACATGAGTGAGCAGTTAAGTCAAAAAAAGGAGCAAAGAAAATGAATGTGCAGCATGTTTTTGACCCGGTCAAAGCGAGACCTCATGACACAAAAATCAGTGAATCTTTATATACCCCCTTCTGTGTCAAATGCTTAATAGCCACTATTCTGCAGCTTTGTGCCTGCTTGAAAATGGAGCCCAGAGTTTGTGTTTATGAGAGAATTTGTCAGGTTAGTAGGCCCAATATCATAGGCACATCCATCCAGTGTGCGTGTGGCTTTCGGGACAAATTTGAGCGCATGTATGAATGGCAGATAGAATTTAGACCAGTCTGACACATGATTTATAGGAGCAATTTTACCCAGCTGTCACTACACTTTATTCAGTTTGACATGATGCTTGTGTGTGTGTGTGTGTGTGTGTGTGTGTGTGTGCGCGCACATGCGAATGTGCATGTGTGGATGCATGTGTGTGTGCATCCATGCATGCAAGTCACCTGAGCCAGCTAGCAGAAAACTGATATGAGGAGAAGCACATTTACTAAACTGATCACTGCTTTATTTTAATGGACAGAAATGACTTGTGTCACGTAGAGTAGGTCTGTATTAAATCATACATCACACTTTATCCATTTTTCTTCTACGCTCTGCAACCATTCTTGTCATGAAAATCTCATTCACCTCACTTAATGCGGTGCTGTTGTGTACAATTTCAATTCTCATCACCCATTTTGCTTTCTCCCTAACTGTTAATGACCATGAACAGACAGAGCCTGGAGACAGAAAAGTAAATTAGTAGGTTAAATTAAATAAGATAATTTATATAATCATAAATCCTTGCTGGTTACATGTTTCCATCAAAAATACATCAGTGCACCTGTTTTGTAAATATAGTGGGAGAAATAAAAATGCAGTAACTACGATGTGGAAATTTAAGTGCAACAAAGCTTCTGTAAAAGAGATGCTGGAGTAAGTGAAAAATGTGTGTGACTGGATAATCATGGAAAATGCAGTGCTGGAAAGACAAAAGACAATTTTACTCATTGTGAAAGACAAAGATTAATGGTGCTGCTTCTCTTTCACCAACAAGGTGAAGCAGCACCACATGTTCTTAATTACTAACCAGCATTTGATCTTCTATGTCCCTGTACTGTACAATTCTTTCCTCTTTTACTGACCTTATCATTTCTTAATCTTACTCTCACATAAGCACCATATGCTAATGCTTTTGCTGATATAAATACCTTCAAATCATTGAATAACCTTTGCCATACCCTCAACTTTTGTTCACATTCTCTGATTAAAAAGGAAATCATCTTATTTTGTGTTCATGTATTACATGTTTAGCTTGTGTTACAGTAAGATAACAATCTTACTATGACACAAAATCTCAGTCTGTCTCTGTGTGTGTTTGTTTCTTGTTTCTACTCCAGGAGCTGAGCAACCAAATTTGGCAGAGAGGGACATCTTAGACCCCCCCTGAAGGTTTTTATCTATAATAGATATTGTGTTGTCATCACATTACCTAGCAACCACCTAGAGGTAAAATGATCTGCTACGTATTTATGCACCTAGAGCACCTTATAAAAGCAGCATATCATTTTTATTTCATGATAATCACATGTAATTTATACATGTAGTCACAAAACTTCAGTTATACATAACATCACCAGGTTGCCTGGCAACCACCTAGCAGCGGACTAAAATGACATGTTTTTTAACTTTGTGCACCTAAAAAATCTTATGAAAGCATCCGATTTCAAGACAGCAATATCTGATTTATATCCACAAAAGCTCAATTATACATAATATATTGTGACATCATCATGTTGCCTAGCAATGAGCTAACATTTTTTTGCATTTATGCACCTACAACACTTTTAAAAAGCATTATATGATTTTCATTTCATGGCCAACAGCACAAATTATACTGTAGCATGCACACACATTAGTATGTAGAAATGTCACAGTGCTTCTCGTATTACTCATTTACTTCATTGACATCACCGGGACTGCGTGCACTATTAGTACTGGATCAGAGCCAGCCATGGATGAAACCTACATGGTTCTCTTCCACCATTAACCTAGGCAAATTTACACATGCTAATTTTTTCTTTTTTTTTCCTTTCAGAAGGATCTCTGTGCTCACCAAAACGCTCTTGCAAACATACATGCACACACGGAGATTGTACAAGTACATAAGGTGTACATGTGCACCAATAGACACCAATTTTCCCATTACAAAGACACACTGGGTACTTCACTAATACTTAATATTTGAACATGGAAAATTGTGCACTCGCCATTACTTACTTAAAATCTGAATATTTCATTAGTGCAGAATGTGTTGTTTTGGAGAATAACTGAGTTGTTCCACCTCACTGTTTTCCACTGTAACCTAAAATATACTATATTTTGACCAGTATTTTCTGGTTCACACACAGATGCACTTAGACCCACTCTCCACAATATTCAAAGTTTTCGTGAAGCAACTCCTGTTATATAATAATAAGTCCGGGCTGGTGGTAATGTAATGGCATGGGGAATGTTTCTTGGCAAACTCTGGTACCAGTCATGCTCAGAACACCACAGTGTTCTGAGCATCAGCATATTATTACTTATGTGACACTTCTTCCATCTTCTATTGGGTACATCCAGTATAAGGACACACAATGTCTCAAAGCAAAAGTCCTTGAATACAGTTAATACTTGATGAGCAGAACTGCTATATATTTGTCACTAGAAGTATAATATTCAGTTCAATTAAATTTTATTTATATAGCACCAAATCACAACAACTGTCACCTTAAGGCACTTTATTTTGTAAGGTAAGGACCCCACAATATTAGAGAGAAATGTTTCAATTTACAACACAAAGCATAGATTTTTAGATGATTTACTTTTTGTTCTGTGTCTACAGTACTGGATGGTCAGTTTTTATCCAAAAGTATGACGCTTTGGCAAAAGCAAAGGCAGCATTCCTCACAAGAGGTTTGAAAGCCTTGAAAAAAAGGCCTTTGTTTACTTGAGTGTTTCTCAGCTTCTGCCTCTTTCTACAGGCAGACAGACCCCACCACCCCACACTTACAAACACACAAATGTGCGCTGCTATAGGACTCTAATCTCTGGTGAAACTGATGTGGCTGTAGGCAAGGACATAAACACAAGGCTAGCAAATGGTGATGGGTAAGAGTTCCCTATTTTGAGTGTGTGTGTGTGTGTGTGTGTGTGTGTGTGTGGTATCTGCACTTCTGAGTTTGCAAATGTAAATGTTTGTGTATCTGCCTGTTCATAACATTAGCCTCTATGTAAAGCTAACGGTGTGCCTCATGTTGTGATTTTGTTGCAGTTTATTTCAATTTTTTTCTAAATTCATTTTATATGGTATACATTGCAATTCTTTTTCGTTGCAAATTTTTCAATGTATGTGTTCAGTTTTAATATCAGCAATCTTAAACAGAACATGGTATCGCTTTAAAAAATATATATACAGTATATACTGCTCAAAAGATTTCAAAGGACACTTTGAAAGCACATCAGATGGGGGGGGAATCACACTATATATCTAATAATGTGTCAGGAATGAAAGAATATCATCATCGTTTGATGGAAATTAAAATTTTAACCTACAGAGGACTGAAATCAAAGACACCCTGAAAATCAAAGTGAAAAAATTATGCATTATGCATTGTATTTTGCCAAAAATTCAATGCAGCAACTCAGAATGTACTCGGTAGTATGTATGCATGCCTGACAATGGTATCAATTTCTTCATCCTCCAGGATCTGCCTGAATACTCTCACCACGTGAACCTGGACATTGTGCACCAAGAGGAACCCAGGACCCACTGCATCAGTGTGGGGTCTTAAAATGTGTCCAAGGATTTCATCCCTATACCTAATGGCAATCAGGGTGCTGTTGCCTAGCCTATAGAGGTCTGTGCATCCCTCCATGGATATGCCTCTCCAGACCATCACTGACCCACTACCAAACCGGTCATGTTGAACGATGTTTCAGGCAGCATCACATTCACCACAGCTTCTCTAGACCCTTTTACATCTGTCACATGTGCTCAGAGTGAGCCTGACCCATCTGTGAGAAGCACAGGGCTCCAGCAGTGATCTGCCAATTCTGGTCTTCTATGGCAAATGCTAATCAGGCTCCATGTGCCAGGCAATGAGCACAGGGCCAACTAGAAGTTGTTGGGACCTCAGGCCACCCTCATGAAGTCTGTTTCTGATTGTTTGGTTAGAGACATTCACACCAGTGGCCATGCTGTTGGATGTGGATGACGTATGGGTTAGTCAAATGCTAATTGATGTTACCTGCACGGTGTTACCTGCAGAAAACACAACTTCACAGTTAAGTCAAATGAGTGTCCAGCTGAGCTTTTTAAGTTCTTCCATAAGAGACTTTTTTGTTCAGGGCTCCTGCCACCAAAGATTCTGCCTTTCAAAATGCCTCGAGCCCGGCAACGTCCAGAAGATAGGTATGTAAGGTTTGGTGTGATTAGGAACTGAGTAAGTTCATATTGGTTGCTTACTGGGTAGCTCAGTATGTCACTTTAGGTAAGTTGGTCTTAAAGTGTAAGTTGTGTTAGGTTCAGCATTAAGCTAGTTGTTGCTAGCCTGTGGTTGAGCAGGTGTGTGTAGTGATGCCTTAATTAGGTGTGTCAAGGCAACCACAACTGCAGCCAAAACTTGCTCCTCTTACTACAGTGTGGATTTCAAGTTTGCCTCAGTTTGTGTGTGTCTGCTGAACCCTGTGCAATTGTTAAAATTAAGGCAAAACCGAGAGTGCGTCTGGCACGCCTTCAGTTGGTAAAGGAGGACTGAGAGGCAGTTCAGGAAGGAACTGGAAGTTAAGAAAATAGAGGCTGAGGCAGCCATCAAGTTGCATCAGTTGTGTAAATTGACAGGTAAGGCCTAGGAAGCTTGTTTTGCCCTGTCTGCTGAAGACAGTTTAGTTTATGCAAAGCTAAAAAGTTCTGTGTAGCAACTTATGAATGTGTACCCGAAGCTTATAGACAGTGTTTTAGAGGTCTTCAGAAAACATCCGGTCAAACATAGACAGACTTTGCCAGAGAGAAGAACAACTCTTTGATAGGTGGTGTTCTGCAAGCAAGGCTAGTGATTTGGCTTCGTTGTGTGAGCTAATGCTTGTGGAAGATTTTAAGAAGTCTGAGTGTATTGCACTTTAACTAGATGAACAGACGGCTTCCGCTTTTCAGCAGGCTGCCAGACTGGCAGATAAGTTTATCTTAACTTACAATATAAATGCTGCAAAATGTGACCTCCCCTCTCATAATACACTGAAGAGGGATAGCAATGCACCTGTTATAAAGGCTGTGAGTGCTGTTGGTTCAAGGCCCAAGGTAAAGAAACTATGCTTCTTTTGCCACAAATCTGGCCACCTTTTTGCTAGCTGTTTGAAAGTGAAACTTAAGCAGTAAGCATGCTCCAAGCAGAAAGAGCTTGGCTTGAGAAAAGAAGTGAGTCACAGCTCTCAGACTGACAAAGAGGCCAGGCATAATAATAATTAAAAAAAAAAACAGCCACATTTGGAGAATAATTCTTCAATGTCCTCATGTAGTCAATGTCAGAGGTTGACTAAGTCTGAGCTGCCACCTGTTGACCATATTCCTGGTCCACCTGATGACCCCTAATGTCCTGTGCTGGATATACCTCCACCATTCCAATCTGCAGCTCTGGCTAACCAATCGCCATGACCTGATGGAGGGGCAAACGAAAAGTGTTTTCATAAGACCTCCTTGCAGCCCCCAGTGTTGTCCATATGCACTGGCTCAAAAAGCTGCTGGCAGTCCCATGGGACTTTATTTTGAGGGTATGGGCATACTTTCTTCAGTGTTCTGGACCCATTGAGAAGGTGTTGGCAAATTCCATGGGCTATGCCTAACTGTTGCATTTGTGTGTGGTAAAAGATATCATTAAAAGTTGATGGTGAAATGGCATGGTAGGTATATTGGTGACTTGTTGTTGACTATTTCACTCATTGTAATGTGTAGGGCCCTCTCTATGAAAGCACTGGTTTGTATTTATGGGAAGGGGGTGTTATGGCCCTAACAGGGCCTGCTGTAAGAAGAAAAAAAGTTCAGATGCTGTGCTTTTAAATGAGTTATTTACATTTTCTGCACAGAGGACTGAGAAATTTGTGTCTCTGTCACACAAAAAATGGAGAATATGTTTGTTTAGAATATAAATATTTCATGTTTTAACTATTAAGGGAGCAATGCAATTTGCTGAACAAATAAACTTCATTCACTGAATCATTATGCTTTTAGCTGACATCACCGATAGTCATCTGTCAGTCTCATGCTGTCCTATCTGTCATTAAGATTACTTTCAATCTGAGTTATCATGGGGATCCTGAAGGCACAACGAAGAAAAAAATGGTAGGTAGAAAATAATTCATTTTGAAATATGTATTCCATTCCTTCAAAATATAACAAAAATGTAATTTAATTACCACACAGATATGTCGATAATGAGCTATTAAAGGTTTACAATCCTGTTTGACTTGTTCATAGCGGTAGGATGTACTTGATTGTAGCTGAAAAGAGAATATTTGATTTGAATGTGAATTGTGTGGGGAAATTCACCTTTACCATTAGTTGATTAATTGTGAAAGCTATTTCACCCACAAAGAAGAGTCATGACGGTGATGCATCAGTCATTTATTTGAATGATACTAGAAGCTCACCAGCAGCTGCTGTTTTCTTGTAAGAATGTTTTGTTGAAATGCCTCAAGCCCTTAAATAATTCTCCACTTTCAGACAGCTTCAAAGAAACAAATTAGTTAACAGAATGAGCCTTTCGTTTTGGGGTCTTGCAGGCAAAATATGGGAACCAAACCAATGTGTCTTTACTTCTGCCTGTGTGTGTGTGTGTGTGTGTGTGTGTGTGTGTGTGTGAGAGAGAGAGAGAGAGAGAGAGAGAGAGAGAGCATGTAAACATCATTTTGTGTGTGTGTGCGCGCAAGAATAGATGTGCCCTTTGAGCTCTGCTCTGCTGGTTGAGTGGACATTGTCCAGGATGATGAATTGAAAGTTCAGAAAAATATCTGTTAGAATTTAAAAGCCATCAAAGTAGAAAATTGGCAATATTGTCTACGGCAGAATCCTCCCCACTCACCATTTATCATTTAGAGATAAAAGGTTAGATTGGTAGCTGTGGCCTGTTTGTGCGTGCATATGCGTGGCGGGTTACATTGAACATAGACAGATATTTGCTCATATCAATTTATGTTAGGGTAATTTGTATGCCTTGGGGTCAGTGTGCAGGATGTGTGTTTGTATGTTTCTAAATCGAAGTGAATTTCATTGTGTCAATCTGCATCCAAAACAGAAACATTGTGTTAATACTGATCACAGCAGGGACACCGAAAAGCATTTGTTCCCTGGTTTATTTTGGGGGAAATTTGTGTTCCGCCAACTCTGCATGCATGTCAGGTTGTTTATGCAGTCTGGGGTTTTCTATAGTGCGCAGGTCTTAAAATTCTCGCTGAGTATGAGTGTAATTTGTAGGGAGCGGGATGTGTGTGTGAGGGGGAGACTGTTTGTGTGTATACAATATGAGTACACAGCATTTCTGGCCCACTTCATTCAGCGACATAGTCTCACAGCAGGTGGTTCATTACACGGCCTGTAATTAGGTGGACTTGACTTTCTTCTGCTCCTGATTACAGATACATATTGGTTTCAGTGGAGCATGGAAACACGACTTTTTAATTATTTTTATTTCAGTAAATTATTTGTTGCTTTAGTCTACTGGGATACATTTGTGAGTTGAGTCTGCAGTGTTGTGTATTGCATTAGTCTGCTGTGGTTATTGTTCACTGAGGCAGAGAGGTGTCAAAATATTTCAAAGTTTTTGTGAAATTTGTATGCTAATGCACAAATATGTAGAGTATGCCTTTCTATGCTGCTCCTTTCATGTAAAAGACAAAAGTATATGCTTTTGAATGCCCCTTTTTTATTATTCAGTTTATGATTAGCTCACTAGAAATTCTGATTTAAAAGAAAACCATACCTGCTTCTCACTGCTAAACTCCTTAGTGTTCTCTAGTGTGTGTGTTAGCTTTCCACAAACAAAACATTAATTCTGTCATGTTCTATTAGCCTTAACAAGCGGTATATACTGTAGAGTTTATTGGTCTCATGTGGTTTGACATCAGCCAGAAAATGTTGACATGATAAATCTGTCCTGCAACAGCCAAAGTAAAGAAAAGAAAAGGATTTCCTGCATTTTCATGCAAATGCATTATCTTTGCATACAGTACCAGTCAAAAGTTTGGACATATGCTTTTGACTGGTACTGTATGTCACAATGAAAGGCCAAAAAGAGTGAATTTAAGACATAAGAGTTGATACAAAATTACAAAAAAATTATGCATGCAGTAATAACTACATTTAAATGTGGCTACTAAGTGAAAATCCAACTGGCTCCTGAATTTTCCGAATAAGTTATTATTTGCTCTCTCGAGCATTACTTTCTCCCATCAGCTCTGATATTTCCATATGATGGGTTGAGTGGAATGAGGATGGTGATCAGGTAACCTTTCTCCTCTGGCAATCACAGTCACGAGGTGACTCACTAAGTGCCGCCTGACCTAGATACAGTTAAAGGCAAGAGCAGCTGGTGATAGAACAGTGAAGCGGATTTATGGCTATTTTGTGTAGAAGCTATATTGCACAAACTAATGTAGTAATGTATGTTTTTACTAGTACAAAACACTATCGAATGTACTCATGCAAATGTGAAAAACAGAAATAAAAATATAATGTGACCAGATCAAGTTGGACTTTTGATTTGCAGCGGGAATACATTTTAATCTGAGAGCAGTAAAACTGGAGACCAGGCATTCAGCACATTGGACAGCGACATCAGTCGCCAGCTCCACCCGTGCCCACACTTTTTTTCCTCTCTAGGGGCAGATAAAGCCACCGGGACAACTACACTGCCCAGCATTATGCTAGACTAGATTGCTGCACCCGCCAAACTTATGATTGCACAAAAATTCTCTTTCACCCTTTACCTTTCTTTGTATTTTTTTTTCTTTTGAAACCCCATCACATCAAAAACTTTAAATTCCTCAAACTTTAGTTCTGTTACAGGTAACAGCACATGTCTCAACTTGGGTGGCCTTTCAGGATTTAATTGCTTAATAGTGGATGGCAAACCGAAACGCCGAAGGGGATATGAAGGGATCAAGCAGTACTGTGCAAAAGTCTTGATCCAACCTTTAGTTCTTTATATTTTGCTTGGAAAATGTGAACTAGATGCAGTGACTTATTGAAACACATGCAATTATACATCAAAATAGAGTATATAAGGCAAAAACAGAGTTTGTACAATTCTAATATGCTTGAAAGTCAATCTGGTATGATGATTATTCTTCAACACAGCCTGAACTCTTTTTTGCCAGCTTTCTTGTAATTTCTTTGAGTAGTCTTCAGAAATAGCTCTCCAGGCTTATTGAAGGATGCTCAAAGTTCTTCTTTGGATGTTGGCTGCCTTTTGTTCCGTTATCCGTCGAGATGATCCCACACTGCTACAGTAATGTTGAGGTCCGAGCTCTGGGGTGGCCAATCCGTGACTGATAGTGTGTGTGTGTGTGTGTGTGTGTGTGTGTGTGTGTGTGTGCGTGTGTGTGTGTGTGTGTGTGTGTGTGTGTGTGTGTGTGTGTGTGGTATCCAGGTATGCTTTTACTAAATTGGCAGTGTGTTTGGGATCATTGGCATGCTGAGAAAGGGTACTGCGGGGTGCATCAAAGGCTGCTCATAACAAAGTGGCTAAAGGTACTATTTAAAATTGGTTCTTTGCTAAGTTGTCTGTGTAGACACAACACTAGTTCATCCTGTGAGTTAAGTGCTTTTTTTATGCTTGAATGAGTCCTAACTCTGTGCTCAGTGGCTTAAAAACAAAAACAAAAAAGTTATCTGAAAATAGTCAGGTACAAGTACTGGACTGAAAATGAGTGAAAAAGCCCAAATAGAAACTTTGAAATACCTTCAGAAAACCTGGACAACTCTTGCTTAAGCCTACATTAAATCATTAAAAGAAAGTCCTTGGATGCAAAATATTAAGTAATGAGAGTAGCTGTCTAATCCAAAAGAGGATTGAGTCTATCTGTCTCCAATCAGTTTTACCAAACAAGTGAGACTAAGCTAATGAGAGACAATGTTAAACTGCTCCTTTTAATTAAAAAAAATGTTTTTGCTTTTTTTCATGTTTGATTTTTGCTACATGGAACGATGTATGTGTAAAGTTTCACATTAGAAGTTCTTTTATTTTCTGAAATGTGGAAAGTTTAAGAAGGGTATTTTTAGTAAGAGTCAAGTTTCAACATCAAAGATTTTTTTATATTCGTACAGTCTAGATTTTTAAATGTTATTTTAGAATTTTCACCAAGGTTCAACAAGGTTCCAGAAACACATTGCTATTCAAAGCTTATATACACGTTATATACATCCTCCAACATACCAGGAGGGGATCTTTAAGTGAAAACTGAGTTTTTAAAACTTTACATAAAGGTATGCATGGCACCTAGAATCTTACATGTTATTGCAAAAGAGAATGGAAGGGTTTAGAAAAAAATGACACGTTTCAGTCTGATATTGAAACATTATAGCCTACGCTTACTACTGTTTACACAAAAACAGTACCCTGTTCTCTTGCAGTTGCTGTTTTTCCTGTGTGCCCATTTACTCTCACTGCAGTTTTTTCCACAGTCTTGACATTTAAGGCATTAGGCACATAAGGCACATAAGGCTGATTATGTACTTGCAGCATTTTGCTTAAACCATGGCCTTTAATGATTTTGTTTCCTCTTACCGGTCGATGAAGCTCAGAAAAAAGCAGGCATATTGTGGATTAGTGGCTAGACAGACAGAGAAAAGGAGACAGCGAGAGAAATTCTGAAAATACAAGAGATAGAGAGAATAAGGCAGACCAAAAAAAAAAAAAAAAAGATTGAGTGACAGAGAAAGGAGGGTGAGTCAGAAGCCGTGAATCAGTAATTTAATGATACCAGATAATGCTGGGTTGAGATATTCTGGGAACCGTAGCATAGATACCCATGAGAAACATCCACATTATAACAGTGAGAAGGGAATTTGGCCAAAAATATGCTCTAACAGAATGACGAAACTTGTGATTTTTGTATGCAGTGCGTAAGCTAGAATTAACTTGGGTGCATTCAAAAATAAAGAACCTTTTATAGTATCTTTCTGTCTACATTTACAAAGTGTAAAACCTAACCTTGATAGCATTTGCTACAAAAACACCGAAGCCATTTTTTGTTGTGCTTTCTAAAAAATTTTCCTAAGCATAACAAAAAAGTGCCATTTCTTGATGTTAGATCATATGCTTCAAATAACTCACCATCCTTGAGCCTACAGACCGCACGTTCTAGCACAGGGATCATCGCTCCTGCAACCATCGTAATCTTGCTGTATTTTTCACAGTACTGTTGAGCTTCGGCACACTTATACCAAGTGCCGATTTACCTCAGTGGGTGTGCAGGCGCCCATGTGACCCTCAGTTGAAATGCAGCAGCCCAGGTTTGAGTCTGACACATGGCTGTTTGCTGTGTACCTCCCTTCCTATCCACTCTTCACTGCTACAGTGTTTAATAAACGACAAAAAAAAGCCTGAACATCCATTTTTAAAAAAAGAAAGTGGACAGTACTACCCTTAGTTTAGTAGCACATGACTATTCAGCAGTGTTCTGCCACTGCTCCTGAGTGGTACACTGCTGGTATCCCCTCCAAAAAAATATTTCAGAGACATGAATTGTGTTCACTGTGAGATGCTACTGAAGAAGAGCAATGTGCAGCTGTAAGATCAGCGTATTCCTGTCATTATTCGGAGTACATTGAAGTGAGGGCCCAAATACAGAGACGCAGCGATAAAGTCCAATAACCAAAAGTCAAAAACAGATGCTACAAAGATGAATGACTAACAACTAAATAAGGCACTAGGGAAACAGGGAACATGAGCAGTGACTGGGAACATCTAGGGAACACAAGCAGGCAGGAAACATAGTACAACACAACAAGGATCAAGGAACAAGAGGGGGACTGGGAGAACCATCAGGGAATCACTGGAGACAGAGACTGGAAGAGAAACTACACATGACAAGAAAGAAAACAAGCCTTTCTCATTAAAACAGAAAGCAGCTAGACACACACATAAATACAGACGCTTAAAAGGAATGATGAGGGAACAACTTTTGAGAACACACATGAACATGAACACAAAGAGTAACCGAAAGAGCACAGAGGGGAAAAAATAAATACTATAATAAAACTAATCTACTATAAGTCCAAAGGGTCTCATGGTAACTTGATGAAAATCAGAACAGGAGCCCAAACCCTAAGAACAGAGAACCTAAAGAAAATGCAGTATAGAACAGGGGGATTCAGTTAAAATTTAAGGAGGCCCAGTTAAAGAATTTCCTCAAAGGTCCAAAATATCATAAAGTTCCACATGCATTATAATTCACTGTATTTTAAGTAGCCTGACAGTTGTATCTGTGTCTGTATATAGTCAACAACTGCCTGTCAAATAAAACAAAAAAGCACCATTCAACACTATGTCATAAATGTTTATTATTAATTTTCACATTGACCTGGAAGGTACTCTACAAAGAAAATAATAATAAAATGTTCTTTCCCATTTCAAGTAAAATAAGGTTTGCATTCAAAAATTTAAAAAGAGCTTTTGAAAAAGTTTGAGTTTGAGTTTCCCCCTTTCTTCTTTTTCCTTAACTAAATTTCACATGTAAACAATCTCGGCCTTAAGCCTCCTTTAGTCCCTATCTGCTTATTTCTTTAGACTTCTGCATCTCATCTTTGGAGTTTTCTGTTTTCACATGTGCTCTAAATACATTTTTTGATTGCCTGGTTACAACGCATGCACTTGGTCTGTGTGTCCTGTGTAAATTAAAAAAAAAAAAAAGTTAACTAGCTCTCCAAAAGAACAAAGATGAAATTCAAACTAAACTAAAGTAAGAACCACAAAGTCCATAAAACTCAAAACCCTGGTGTTATGATTCAGCAGAACTCAGGTTCTGGCTCTGGTGCCTGAGGGCGGAGCCTCTCAGTGTGGGCCAACCTTTCCTCACTTGTTGGCAATTGATTCATCAGACTAAAAGTATAAGAAGGACAGGTGGCGCCACAGTTCTTTGCCAGGCTGCTCCTGTTGCCATGCTGCTCACCTTGTTTGGAATTTGCTGGCTTAAGAATCAATTTATCTCCAATCTGGTAACAACCCAAGCTATTTTGTTTTCTTCCTCATCACCACCTGGACATCAGAAACACATCCCAGAATAAAAATGATAAAGAATCCAAAACTCAATACTCAGGGACAAAATCCAGGGGCCATGACAATTCCCCTGAACACTGGAGTGACATGCCTTGACCACTTTTCAATCTTTCAGTCTAAGCGCCTTGAGGTGACTGTCTGTTGTGATTTGGCGCTATATACAGCACCAGTTAGAAGTTTGGACACACTTACACATTCATATCAACTGGTGAGTATGTCCAAACTGTTGACTGGTACTCTAAATAAAATTGAATTGCACTGAATTCATGCTGCTGTGTTTTGTGAATTATTTCTGTTTTCATTAAATAATAATGAGTCCATGTTTCAGTGAAAGCCCGACGAAAACCTCATCAGGATTCCTGTTTACAGCCAAACTTAGAATTCATGACGCAGACAGAAATTTGACAACCTTGTGAGTTACGCATTGTGTCTGTTTTGCTTTTGGTGTCTTCTTCAAAAGTGCACCACCCCCTGCAAACACATCAGCACTTACAAAAAGGAAACACCTATGGCTATAAATACTGTTCCCTCTGAATGTGAGAACCTGCAAACATAAAACCTGAATTTAATGCAAAGGGGAGGTGATATAGATAAGATATAGATGGCTGTTAAATAGTTGCTTTCAAAAGATGAGCCGTGTGAACACAGACACACACACACATAAACATGCACATGGAGAGAGAAGCAGAGATAGTGCTGCATGATATCACAGAGACTCATCAACTCATACACTTCTTTTCCATCTTCAGTCTGACACTGCTGCAACTCAAGCTGATTTTCATGGTGGACAGGATTTGATTTTCCCTAACCAATCACTAGAGACCAAAGTGTCTGCCTGAATCTAAATTTGTTTTCAGGTCAACATTGATGCTTAGCCGTGCAAACATGATATTTTTGCCGGGGATTTAGGAGGTGAGTAAAGTAAAAACAAGCTACAAACTTGAGGCAATACTGAGGATACATGACTGCATATATATTCCACGTAGTTTTTGCTGTGTGTTCCAATGTACAGCTTAACAACACTTGCAAACAGCTTGAAAGTGCTGTTAGTCCTACCCATAGTTCTGATTTTCAACCAAGACAGTGTTATTTTATGTCAAGATGCCTCCACAAATCAGTCACTGGATGTAAGGAATGGATTCAAAGCTCTGGACCCATAGCATGAGATGGTGGCTGTAAATGACCAGCACAAAGTGCCACTAAATACAATGAGCTCTCTCTGGATGAGCAGCGCCAAAGGTTCCACTCCACTGAAAGCAAACTATCCAGTACATTCAAAGCATAAAATCACGTTCAACCGTTATCAAGACCTGTAGCACAATATGAAGTCTGTATATCAGCACACCTCGTTAAGCTGTCTTAAGCATGAGTTATAGCAGTGCAGCAGACATGACAGAGGTCGTAAAGCTGTCTGCTAGTATAACTAGTATGTCATAAACTGTACTAGCCACTTAAGCTTGGTTCCTTCAGTAGTAACATATGTCAGGGTAGCTGTACCACAAAATGTCAAGTGTGGGTAATGACCTCCCTCACCGTATAAAACGGGCTTTAGCCTTTAAAATTGAAAGAATCAATCAGCAAGTTTCTGATATGTTATCTGTAGCCGCTAATATTAGATCCAAAAATCACATGAATGAGCGTTTCATCACAAATTCGTAACTGCCTCACTTGCTTTACTTAAAATTGTCACAACTGCAATTCTTTGTGTGTGATTCAAACAAAATTCTTATTTTTTAAAAATGATGCTCTGTTTGTATTTTGTCTGCTGCTCCACGATTTGTTGAAAAGATCAGTGTAACAGTCTGCGGATATCACACCAGACTAGCGCACAACAGAAATGTGTTGTTGTTGGTTTTAATTGAATTTGCCTTCATTTTAATGACTCAGCAGATGTTCCACTGCAGGTGAAATAGACTGTGTTACGCTGATTTAGAGACTCGCTGTGACAGGCTAATCTGACAAGTGAATGCAATACGAGAGCAACAAAATATTGCTTTTTCACAAGCTGATTTAAAAAAAAAAATCCAATAAATGACCGTTGCAAAGAATCAGGTGTTATGTTTTTTTGTCTAAACTATTAAAAAAGTATCAAAATTAAGACCACAGATTTTGAGAGGATTGCCTGAAGTGCTTTTGTGTGGTTATTTAATTTTATTGTTTGAAATTTAAGTTTTTGTGTGAGCTGATATACTTAAAAACTTATGAATTCATTCACTTTTTGAATTTTAAAACCTCAGTGTGAGCGCAATGCAGAATTACAGGGTATTTGAAGAGCATTTTAATAATTAGTTTTAGTTAATATGTAACTTTATGATTCTTCATCCTCAAATGTCTTTTTCTGGTGAATGGTTAAGGGTGCACCAATTTGACTTTTTGCAGCTTGTCAACTATAAGTGCTTACATTTGAGTTCTTGTCTATAGCAAGCATTGATATGCATGAGTTACTTAATGATAGCATTTCCATTCAAATAATGAGAGCCTACTTCTGCTCACTGAGAGACTGAAGCATAGTACATGCTGTTCCAGCAGGCAGCATGTCTTGCTGCAGTCTTTTTATAGTCTGGCTGAGTTGCATCTGAATACCTTCCACCTGGGAATAGGCTAATGCATAATGTTTAAAAATGCCCAATTATTTTTTGTCTGTCTGCCACTACATCAGCTACACTTCTCTGAGCTGGAAGACCCCCCTTTAACAGCCAGCAGGAGGGTGTAAGTGACACAACATGCCCTTTGTGTAAAGCATGTCATCAACTTCACTTGCTGGACTAGTACTGTATGCAAAACTGCATTGTGTGTAGGGCGGCATTCTACAGAGTAAAGTCCTCCTCGATCCAATTAAACTGTGAAAAACTTCTCATGGCTTTATGTCTCAAGATTGTGCAGCTTTGTTGTGTTTAACAGTTTAGTAGTTATGGTTGAAATATCACTCATGGGCTTTTATCGAAAAAAACTGATGCTGGCTGGTCATTGGGAAACAGCTTCTGTTATTTTTACAGATGGTGGGTTGTCTCTGGACATTTTCTCTCACTTCTCCAATGTTTGCTGTTAAGTTGTTTGTTCAGTTTCCTCCTTTGAATCTCCTGCTGTGTCGGTTTTTCAGATGTTTTAACAAACTATTTGTTTTGACAATGATTTTTTTTTTTAATCCTCCTCGTGACCGCTAGCAGAAACAGTTCATGTAATCACAATTTCATCACTATTTATGATAAAATATTTCAAAACTGCTCTCATTGCTCTTCCCTTACATACTGTACCTGCTTAATTAATAAGGTTAAGGGTGCGTTGCCTTGATGTGGTATCTGTTGCAGATGTATCTGAACAAATTATTACAAGTCCATAAGCACAGTGTACAATCAGTGCACAAAGATCTTTGAATATGTCTGAAAAAAACATTTCCTAAAGCATAATTATTTGCTGTAATATTTACCACAGCTTATCAGCATTCTCATGATCATTAGTTATTATTAAACTCTTGCTCTCTTCCACAGTGTGTCTTTTGTCCTGTCTCCCTCCCCTCACCCACAACTGGTTGTGACAGATGGTTGCCCCTCCCTGCATTTCTTCCTGTTGAAAGGGAGTTTTTCCTTCTCACTGTCGCCAAGTGTTTGCTCATAGGGGGTCATTTGATTGCTGGGATTTTATCTCTATTATTGTTGGGTCTTTGGCTTACAATATAAAGCATCTTGGGGCAACTGTTGTTGTGATTTAGCACTCTATAAATGAAATTTAATTGGTTCAAATTGAATTCTTAATAAAAAAAAACTCTTTTTCAAAAATTCTAATCAAATCGAAGTTTATTTGTCACATGCATGGTCATACAAGGTACAACTAGCAGTGAAATTCTTTCATGACTACCCTTACACTATAATAGAAGATGAAGATATAAAAAGAATGATTTAAAGAATATAATCAAATTAAGGTCCAGTAAGCTAGGCCACCCTATGAGAAGGCAGTCTTGTTGTTTATATCGATCTCCATAACATATTCAAGTAACAGATTTATTGATGCTTGTGCTTGTAGCACGATAGCTAAGACTGTAGGACCTGTTTGGATATGTATCATTACATCATTTTATCATGTCTTTCTTCATTAAGTAACAGTTGCATTTCAAAATAATGTGTGTTTATTGGATTCCAGCTGCTGCTAAGACACATCGAATGCAGAATTATGGTCTTTCTGCTCACCATTAACAGAGATTTCCATATGTGTACTCCAGATGCCCAGTGTCTCTACTTCTCGCTCATTATCTGCTCTCTGTTTACAAGCTGGCAGAGAGGCAATCATATCTCATTCCAAGTGCAGCTGGAAACATTTTGATATTCAGCTGTCTATTAATTTTAAGTGTATGCTTTGCTCATTACAAACACCTCTTATTCTTTCATTATAGGTAATAAGATGTTATCAGATATTACCTCTGCAGAATACTGATGTACTCAATAAATGGAAATCTGGTGTGCGAAAAATATTGGCTTTATGGCATTTTCATATTTTAAAATGAAGTGTTTCTTAAAAATCAAAAGCAGCTTTTCTGTGCTGATGCTCATGAAATGTGATAACAGTGGATGTTGATTATTCCAATAACTACTTAAATTGAACTTATTTAGAGACTGGGGTGGGGGGGCTGGCTAAACTGTTTTATCAGATAATGACTAAACAACAATTAATATCTACTGAATGTTTTATTCCATTTGTTGAGTTACAAAATTATTTGTTTCAGCCTAAAAACAGATCTTGATCGACTTTAAAACTCTGAAAAGTCATTTTTTATGTTGTTGCTTAAGTTCAGATTTGTGATGAACAAACACAAAAAATATCAGTGGGTGATTTAAATGGCTTTCAAATTCTCAAATTTCATGTTTTTTAAGGTTTTTACCTTAAACCATGTGTGTCCAAAGTCTGGCCTGCAGGCCAAATATGGCCTGAGCTTGGATTTTATATGGCCCGCGTATTTGGTCAAAAAAATGTGTTATTTTTTTGCCCGCCAGCAATGGCGTCATGTAATAGATGTCTGCCAACTGCTTGAAAACCTCAAAAACAAGAAGACTGAATGATTGATCAATCACAGCAGTGTTGCCAACTTAGCAATTTCAGCCTTTAGTGACTTTTAGCAACTTTTGAGACAGCTGACAGTGAGTTTTCTTATACAAAAGTTGGCAACAGCAGACCAGATAAAGGAGGAGGGTTGACTGTAGAGCTTGCAATGGAACCCCACATAACACACATAACAGTGTTTTCATTAACTTTGATATCCTAACATTAAACAGTACGGGACAAAATTGATTTATGTAATGTGGGTCTTGGCAAAGCATTAAAGTCATGAAGTTATTCCATGAAGTTTATTTGTAGTTCTAAACATATTCAGTGTGTTTTTTTTCCTCACATTTTGTCTCTCCTAAGATGTTATGCCTCAGTCCTACAGCTTCGAGTACAACTACATGCAAATGGGCAATTATGCAAATTAGGTGATGATGTCATATAGCGACTTCTAGCAACTTTTAGGACAGCCAATAACTACTTTCCTTACTGAGGAGCTGGCAACAACGAATCACAGCCCATGCTGTGTGATGCCCTGTGGCTTTGGTGGGGGTCATAGGTGACCCAGAGGTCTCTGCAGGTGTAGGCTGCTTTTTTGACACTTAACGGGCCCGTGTGTCAAATGAAAACATTGCCAAAGCAAGCAATTAAGTGAATATGTTGATTGCTAAACATGGCAAAAGACTGTGTTACGAAAAGGGCAGAACACATTTGTTCCGAGAAGAAAGCAAAGTTTGCTAACATTTGCCTGACTCAGAACACTGGCACGCAGAACTGAAGCGATATCGTCACATGTTAACAGATAAATGGAAGACAAGTCAACGAACTTTGATTTTGTTTCTTTTTTGTTAGCCTTCAAGGAAAAGATGCAATAGTGAGCCAACCATTTGCACACCCTTTGAAAGAAAGCTGCAACTTTTCCAGAGACACTTGTCACAAACGGAGCCTTGCACCACACACTTTCCATCTCTGTTGGATGTCATGGTTGGCAATATGGGCATGCAAACAAAGTGGTACGCAGCAGTCATCGCATACCTCGCTGGTGAGTTCAGTGACCATTTTGGGGATTTTGCCTTTAATGAAAAGCACATTTTGCTGCAGCTGGAGCTGACTGAGCTTTAGGGTGACAGCTGACACCAGCATCTCTCTCTCTCTCGTGCCTTTTTACCGGTGTCGTGCCAGAAAGGGATTTTTGGTATTTACCAAAAAATGATTGGCTGTTTTTAAACTGTTGAAAATGACTTTTTGGCCAATAATCTGTCAAGCATTCTTCTCATGAATGATATCAATTCATTTTGAGTGAGAAGGAACATTGCTATGTTACTTCCCCAAACCCCCTACACTCTTTAGGGGAACACCCAGTGAGTCAGAGGGTCACAGCTGTCACAAGTTAGAATCTATAATTACTTTTTGGCAAAGTGACTTTTTTATATTCTTCATTTATCAGGGTAAAAACGCTCATTGACATTAAAAATGTATTTTTTCAGAGAGATCTGGCCAAGAGAGCAGCAGAAGTTGCAACAAAGTAACATCACAGTTCTATAAAGATACTTAAAGAGGGCAAAAATGCCTGGATTGATTATAATGTAGATACAATAACACAGTCATAAAGAAGCTTGCAAAACAGTTCATTTCTTTATTTTATATATAAACCCTTCATAAATCCTAATGAATGCAGTCTATTTAACAATATAAGTCGAGACATTTTACATCAAAAACACATAAAAACATCAGAAATCACTTTTAGGCACAATACCAGCACCTGAATAAGATCAGGTTTCCAGAGATGTGACCATTTGCAAGGAAAATGTTCAGCTTGTTTGGCTCCACATATTTGTGTGAGCAGAGTTTCTCTGTTATGAGCTTAAACAAGAGCCGCTTGAGAGTCACTCCCACCTACGTGACATTTTATGCATGTCTACCACTGCTCTCGAACCAGACCTAGAAATGAAAGCATTAGATAACAGAATATTTATACAGTATGCATCTTTTATTGTTTAAAATAATGTCATCAGGAACTGTTGGCCCTCAGGAATTGTCACATTATCAAATCTTCCCCCCTTGAAAAAATTTGGACACCCTTGTCTTAAACCATGAACACAAAGTAACATTCGTCAAGCTGTTATTTTACAGTGACCAGCAATTTAATAAATGTTAAACAACAGTACACTAAAGATAAAATAAAATCTTTGTACTTGAATAAATTCCTAACATTTTTCCATGGATATTTTGTTTTTCATAATGCCTCCATTCTTCTCCTTTCATGTAAAAAGCCTGCAAAGACCATCATCAGTCCATTGCTTTTAAAGAGCATGTGACCAATAACACGAGTGTGCTCAATTAGAAAAGCTCTTTCTCTGAGAGAGGCGGATAAGTTTGACCCTGCTGTGAGAGAAATTAAAGGCCAGGGCTGTTAGTTTTCACTGCCTTGCTTTCTCCTTGCATCCTTTGTTCTTGCATCCTTTTCTGCAGTAAGGAAAAGGATGCAGTATGTGTTGCCTCATTTCCCTCTTTTTTATTGCCTTCAGCATTACTTTTTTTCTGCTCTTGTGATTTATCTCATACTCTTCCATCCCTCCATCTTCCCCCTTCTTGCTTTGTTACCACTGCCTTTGTTTTGTTTTGCCTTTGAAATTTGCGCCTTACAGTGTGATAATAAGCTGTCTATCTAGGGGTGCAATGGCACCCAAGAGTCACTTTCAGTGTTTGTGCATCTATATGTGTGAACTTGGGCATGTGTGACAAAAAAGACAGCTGAGTGCTTGTATGAAAGTGACACAGTCCCTTTCTGTGTGTGTGTGTGTGTGTGTGTGAGAATGCAGACATATAATTGTCTGCAAATGTGTGTTGTGTGTGGATGCGAAGAAAAGTGACAGTGACAATCAGCAAGTGTGAGTGTGTGTGTGTTTGCGTGACATCCGTCAGTTTCCCTCAGACTGTGAAGGCAACCCACAGAGCAGGAAGCAGGGAAAGGCGCCACACCCCCCGCTGGAGAAATAGAGAATGAGCAGGGCTGATAATACCCTCTTATCTTCCCCACCAACCCCCTCACCTCCCTTTTCTCACTCTAACCCACCTCCCCTGACTCCCCAGTACACACACACACATAAACTCCCCCTTTCTCTCCCAGCACACTCTCTGCAGGGAGAAAAGCTTTAAGTTGGATTTGGTAGTGGCGGTGGGGAGGGGAGGGGTACTCACGTTGCAAAGATGCCAACCCCATAACTCACACAAACAAGCACTCACTTTTAGCCGTTTTGCACAAAAAATAAACCAGAGTACACAGAGACATACACACTATCTCTCGTTTTCACTTGTGATAAAAGTGCCTGTAGGAATCTTTATGCTTGATTTAAGCAGGCAACTTAATTAAGTGTAAAATTTGTATTTACAGTAATTAGCCTGGCATAAGATATATATGTATGGCTGCTTGTTTGTTCATTCAGTGTGTATTCATTCAGCATTCATTTGTGCCAGTCAGCGCTGACAGAATCTGAGGAATCTGTAGAAATGTGTCAGAACAATAGCACATGTGGGATAAGGATTCAGCCACAGAATGTACATAGGCAGCGCAAAGTATGTGTGAGCTTGGGTATGGGAGCTCAGTCACACCTTCCATTGAATGAGAAACTCGTTACAATTTTGAAATTCACAGTTATTGAGAAATTTTACATGCTCCTCAAAAAGTCTTATCTATGCATCTATGCATGGCACTTTCCTGTCCTGTACTGTTCTGTCCTACATCCTATCACCACTGAGATTCCGTTCTGCCATGATGGGTCATCAGAGTCTAATCACCAAATAGATTGATTAATTTCTGAATGACAATAAATCATATTCCATTCTTCCAAAGCAGCTCTCCTTATTGAAATTATAGCTGTCTGTCACTCCTTGCTCTCTGACCACTCATCATCAGATTGTTCCATCACCCACACTGGTCGATACGTTCAGGTGAAATTCCTGGTTCACGGTACTGCCTGGTACTTGCCTTCTTTTGCTTTGTAAGTGTTCTTTGCTTAGCCAGCCATTGGCTTTCAGATACCAAAACCCATATCATGCCCTCCGGAGTTTTACCATCCCCCATTTGCCTCCCCACCCTCCAACGCTTACCGTGCCTTCTCGGCTGCACCTCCAAAGAAACCTATTTGTAAAGCATATTTTTAGTCCTTCTCAGTCCAAGCAGTTATTCCCTCATCAACTTGCATCCACTTTCAAGTTTGCAGTGAACTCTTACATCTTTTCTCTGAGTCTCACTGTTAGATCTGAGTTCACTAGTTTCTAGTTCAAAACAGTTGCTGACATTTAACAAAAAGCAATGGAGATGACTTCCTCAAAACTCAAAAAGAGGTAGACTGAGAGAAAGACTGGACTTACCCTAGTGGGAGAAACACATTTCACTCGACTTCCTCTGCTGTTACTGAAGCAGAGA
The DNA here is from genome assembly GCA_024447675.2 of Pterophyllum scalare. Classification (NCBI taxonomy): domain Eukaryota; kingdom Metazoa; phylum Chordata; class Actinopteri; order Cichliformes; family Cichlidae; genus Pterophyllum; species Pterophyllum scalare. The sequence goes on from JAMQGT020013246.1 coordinate 32,037, forward strand.
TGAAAAGGCTCTGCAGTTGGTGGTTACACTGTAGCCTCTCTGGTTGAAAGCAACCCCGATGATATGTTTCTCCTCTTTTCACCTTTAAAAAAAATCTTATATAACACATACAGATTAGTTTTAAGTGATTTGTGACAGAAGGCCAGCAGCAAGAGTGAAAGGGAAGGTATACAAGATGGTAACAAGACCTGCTGTGATGTATGGTTCGGAGAGGGTGACACTGACAAAAAGACAGGAAGACAAGCTAGTGGTGGCAGAGTTGAAGATGTTAAGATTTTAGAAATGGACAAGATTAGAAATGAGAATATCAGGAGGAAAAGAGGGAAGACCACAGAGAAGATTCATGGATGTAATGAAGGAGGAGATGCAGAGGGTTGCTGTGACAGATGAGGATGCTAGGGATAGGGTGAGATGGAGGAAGATGATCTGCTGTGGCGACTCCTAAACGGAGCAGCCAAAAGAAAAAGAAGTAGTGTTGGGTTGTATACATCCAGTATAATAGTTTTAATTTCCTGAATGATATGAATTATTCATATACAACCATACCTTTGCACAAGCAAAATATTTCCTGCAGCTCATCACCAGGGAAAGAGTGCCACATAACTGAGACAGAACCCCTATTATATTTTTATTACAGCAATAAACTTATGCACAACAACTGATAACTCACAGCTAACTCTTCTTTGCAAGGCAATCACTGTAGCATACAAATAGTAATAAATACATTTACACAATTATACTGCAAAATGCATCACTGGAAACCAGTTAGCATAACAATGTGTAAGTAGTTGGGAAAGGCTCTGCCACTGCAGTACAGCCAAGAACAGAAATGAGAGATGGAGGAAGAAAAGGAGAGGTCAAATACACATCTAAAGACCTTGTGAAGGTCCTCCACACCCAGACAGCTGACTATGTCATACCGAAGACTAATAAGTGTTTTCCCAATGGCTGCATATCTCCCATCGTGAGAACATTTTAAGCTTAATGACAGAGAACATCCCATCAAGAGAATGAGAATAAGCCGATGGCTTGACTTGGTTTAAAAACAGGTTTTAAAAAAGTAAAAGTGGCACTACAACAGTCTTAAAATCATAACAGGCATGCTGTTAGATTTTACCTTTATACTCCTATGCCAAACATTTATTATTAGGCATACATTATTATGTACACTTGTGGCCACTTTATTAGGGACACATATGTGTCGATTGAAGTGGCTGTCTGCTATGTTAGATACACCCCTAATAACATTGCCAGTGACTTTTTAGGTGCCATCTCCCTTCTGTTTTTCTGGGTAACTAATTTCCCTCTTTTTAGCAGCAAGCCAAAGTCCAAGTCTGGCAGAATCAACAATCCTACCTACCACAATTTCTCCAGAAAATGCACTTTCTACTTCATTTAACTGCTTTTTTTTTGGATAATTGCTGAAGTCACAAAACCCATTTTATTTATTGTTTTGGATATGTGGTTCTAATTTTTCTGTTTTGTTCATTTTATTACAAAAAATATTTCATGTATTCCCATGCACCCCACTAGAAAAGCCACCAGAATGTTTAAAAATATCACAGTTCATATTTGTGGTGATACCACCCAGTGCTAATAAATACTAAACATCTTATCTTATTGTGCACACTCTCTAATCTTTGGTAAGTCCTTTATTTTTCTAATTTAGCTTGAGAAAGTCACAAATGATGTGATTCTGATTTAGTTTTTGCTTCTAGGGCCACAAAACGTACTTCACACTAGCTTGTAGTTCATCTAAGGTGATTGTCAACCTTAGTTGCAGACAAAAAAGCAAAGGCTTTTAATAATGTATCTAACTATTATCAGGGTTAATACATTCTCTCAGACATCAGTCACATACAATGGAAATGCACAGTATCAAATCAGGCAATCTGTGGATAAAATTAATAGCTTCAAGTCTGCTGATGATTATAATCTTCTGATTGTATTATCTTCACAAGCCCCCAGTGGGAATCTACGTGTATTATAACAGTCATTATTATGTTTATAACTATAGATGAGGGAGGTGTGTGTGTGTGTGTGTGTCTGCGCTTTTGCGTCTGTATCCCATTATCTCTGTCGTTAACCACAATAATGGCACTCACTGTGGGCACCTCAGGCTATGTTTTGAAGATCTCTTGTGCACACACACCAAAGCTGTCTTCAGGCCTGCATCTCTGCCTAATTGGAAAGGGAATAGTTGCGGTGTGGGCGATCACGCCAAGGCCCCTAGCTCATTGACACAAGGTTAAAGACCCATTAACTTGACCAGTAGAAAAATTGAGGAGAGGACAAAAGGGAGACCGGGTAAAGAGAGATAGCGAAACGGAAAAAGGAACACACAAAGAACCACCGAGATGGGCCACTGCAACCTCATTAATGTGAGCACCTGCAAGCCCGCCCAAAGCTTTGAGAATACCATCATGCAGCATGGACGCAACAGTAATACTATTTACAAGGATGCTCATATTTGAGACCTTTTCATGAAAGACCATGTTAGCATTTTTCTCACAGCACAGCAGAGAACCAGTTTATGATAATCCACTCTCCTAGTGTTCATAATTTCTATTAAAGATGTTCAGTACTAAAGTTGCTAGAGTTTGAAGGGTAGCGTCCTTTATGTAACTAAAAAGTAGCATCTGTCTAAGATACTCTGCTTGAGCTGAAAACACTTATCACCTGGTTGCCAAAGCACATAGTTCACACATAACGAGTTCACCTCACATTTTTATGGAGTAAGGACTGTAGTGATGTGATCTATTGAGTTTTTTTTTTTTTTAAGTGTGTGTCTTTGTTTTCTGTGTTTGTTTGTGGGCACGTAGGTGTGTGTGCTGTCATTGAGAGTTCCACAGCAATCTAAAGTCTGTTCTACTCAGTCCACACCACACAAAATGGGCACATATTCTGCCCCCTGAGTGTCAAGAAAGGAACACCCTGTTTCCTGTTTTTGATTTTCTGAGAAGCACTGTGCTGAAAGTAGTGAAGTCCAGAGGGTGAAGGGCTGGGCAAATCAATTCTTTTTGAGCTGAGCTTTTGTGTGTTCTCTAATGCGTCTTTTACTTCTGGAATCAAATCAGAAGGCTTATAAAAGGAATATTCATGTAAAGAGAATGATTAAGAAGGAAAAACAGTCTCTGGAATCTTAACACGGCCTTGCCAATGTGATGCATGTAGGGGTCGGCTGATGCTGAGTCTGTTTGATTATTATCAAAGTATGTTTACGCACATTTTACTGAAATCACACGTCCTGCAATCTAGCAAGTGGAAAAAAAATTTAGGGGTAAAGGTAACCTTGCCTACTCAATTTCTTTTTTTTCTTTGTACTCCTCACCTCACAGCCCCACTGTTTTTCCACTTCTAAATCTGCTATTTTTTATTCCTTTTGATATTCCCCCTCCTCACTCATTTGTTTCACTACTGTTTTCTTTCAATTTTTTTCTATTTTACTGAACGCCACTTATTAAAGTAAAAGACTTTTGGGTTTTTTGTTTTTTTTTAAAGGGGGGGGTTACAGTGATGGAGTTTCATTACTCACCAAGTCTTCAATGACATAATGTACTCCCAAGACCCAAGACTCAAATCCTAACCTAAAACTAAAAACGTAAAAACAAATTTAAAAAAGCCTTAAAACGGCACACACAACACAGGAATCACACCTGTCCTGATCCTTTAGTCATTGTGTTGTCCTTGTTGAAAGTGACATGTGTTGGTGTTTTGTCCCTGCAGTAAGCATAGCGGTGCCAAACTCCCACTCAGCTCTCGAACACACCAGTCTTCCTTTCAGCTCCTTTACATCATTTGAATTGACAAGATCCCATTTTGGCCGTGCATACTGGCTAAAGTCTGTTAACACGGCACATGCCTTACTATATGCAATCGCAGATACACACACACACACACACACACACACACACACACACACAAAGTTGTGAGTGCCAAGACGCAGCAAGTGTACCTGACATGAGTGTTCCCAGTCTCTAATCTCTTTCACAGGAATCAACAGGAGCAGAGCAGCGGTTCATAATACAAATGGCCTTCACATATTGTAAAGGCTCAAAGAGAATATGACGGAAATAAAGCAAGAAATCAAGAACCTAAAAAAGGGAGAGGAAATGAGAACACGAAAGGAGATGAAGAGATTAACAATGAGCCTATGACTCTTTGCTCTGAGACTTACTCCACGCAGCATGTTGAACTGCCAAGTGCTACATGTGATGTTATTTTTCTTAAACTGCTGTTCACAGTTGAATTACTTGAGGTTAAAAAAAAAAGCACATAAAATTATTTCATTTCAATTTCTTGGCACTGTGATAGTGCATTGTGTTTGTTCATATACGTGGGCATGACTATTTGGCAATAGTGTGATTTTAAAAGTAATATATTTCAACTGAAAGCTGAAAGCTGTTTAATGTCAGCCATCCATCCATCCATCAACCAGTTTTCAGCTGCTTATCTGGGTGTGGGTCATAGGGCAGCAGTCTAAGCAAAGACACCAAGACCTCCTTGTTGCCAGCCACTTCCTGCACCTATTCCACATGGACACTGAAGCATTTCCAAGGCAGTTGAGCAATGTAATCTCTCCAGTGTGTCCTGGATCTGCCCCAAGGCCTCCTCCCAGTAGACCATGCCTAAATCACCTCACTAAGGAGGTACCCAGGAGGCATCCAGTCAGACGCTTGTACCATCATAGCAGGCACCTTTTTGAGTAGTGACTTTACTCTGAGCCCTTCCCAAATGGCTGCGGCTTCTCACCTTATGCACACTTCAGAGCAAGCTCATTTCCATCACTTGTATTTGTGATCACTTTCTTTTGATTACTGCTCCTATTCTCCTGGTTACCTCACCTGTTGGTAACTGGCTGATTTGCTGTGCATGATTTAAGAAGAAGGAAGACCTACAGTCAGCACCGGATCATTAAGCTACTAGCAGTTAATGCTACACTGTGTGCATTCAACCAGCCTGTGTGTTTTGCCTCCATCTCACGTGCTGTTCTCCGCACAGGAATCTTAGGAGTCTGAGTGAGTCTCTGAGTGAGAGTGGGTGTGTTTTCCTGTGGAGAAAGCTGCCTTTGGTTTTGCCTTGCATGGAGCCATGGCCAAACTGGAATTGCTAAACTGTCAATCATACATTCAGTTTGGTTGTAAATAAACTTGTAAACTTTTTCAAAGTCTGCGCCTGAGTCTCATCCTCACCACGAATCATGACACACAGTACTTAACTCCTCCATTTGAGGCATTAACTCATCCCTGACACAAACTGGATACTCTGACCTTTTCCATCTGAGACCCATGTCCTCAGATTTGGAGGTGTTTTCTTATTCCTGCTGTCAGAATTCATTATCAATGAAAACTAGAAATGTATTCAAACGTGACAAAATATTCTATTTTGAGCAAAAGTAGTTTTGTTGAATAAATCTAACAAAACTCAAGTGTAAAATTAATATGAAAGAAGAATAAAAGTATTATTCCCAGTACTTCAAACTGTAGAATTTGAACTCCAGTCCCCACTGAAAGTCCTTTGACTTATGAGCTGCCAGTACCTCCTTCCTCCTAAGGTGGATTTTGTAGCTTATTCAAACGGGAAGCTCCACAGTTTAAGTCTGTGAACATGGGAAGATAAAAGTTTTCATTTACAAACTGATGTAACTAACTGACTAATAATTCAGCAAAGGACAAAGACTAAAAGAGAAGTACAGGCTGACTGGTAGATCACTATAACCCAGAACACACAGTTCTCATGGTTACAAAATACAAAATTTAATCTATTGTTCCTCAACATAAATTTCCATTTTTTTATTAGACCAGACTCACATGCACTGATTTATATTATTATGTTTTAAAGGGCCAGAAAAAGTAAGAATTAAGAAAGTAAGAAAGTCATTTTACTTCTAATACCAGAATCTACACAGAGATTTTTATAACTTCTATAGTATCACTTTTGCACTACACTTTTACACTCCCAGGAGGTCCCATATGGGTTGGGTGCAGTGTATGTCAGGCAGTGGCCAAGAGCAGAGGCCCTGCCGGAACGATTCCTAGCTATCAAGGCTGGCAATTGAGACTGGAATGTCATCTCTCCGGTGGGGAAGGAGCTTGAGCTGGTGCACAAGGCTAGATAAAGCCATGCTCACCTCAATGCACAGCTTGGGCTCTGGAATCAGCCTTGTGGAGAGGCACTGGATTCTGTTCCAGTGTGGAGTTGCCCTTGGTGAGAGGCAGAGGGCTGGGGTGGATATCCTTTTATCAGTGGATAATATGGTTGTTTCCCTGCAGCTTCATCCTGCCTGATGTGAACCCAAGTGGTGTTCTGTTATTGAACTTCTGTGCAGATCACAGTTTGTCCGTAATGACCACCATGTTCAAACATAAGCATTTCCATAAGTGCATGTGGCACCAGGAAACCCTAAGTTGCAGGCCGATGATCGATTTGGTAATTGTATCATCACCTCTGTGGCTGTCTATTCTGGGTACTCAGGTGAAGAGATAAGCTCAGCTGTAAACTAGTCACTACCCGATGGTGAGTTGGATCAGGTGACAGGGGAGGATGCTGGACAGACCTGGCACATCTAAACGTATAGTTAGTGTGTACTAGGTATACCTGGCAGAGGCCCCAGCCCGCGAGATCTTCATCTCCCACCTCCAGCAGAACTTCGACAGCATTCCAAGGGAGGCTGGAGACATTAAGTCCGAATGAACCATGTTCCACACCTCAATTGTTGAGGCTGCTGAATGGAGCTGCAGCTGAAAGGTGGTTGGTGCCTGTCATGGTGGTAATCCCTAAGCCAGATGGTGGACACCGGAGGTGAAGGAAGCCATCAAGCTGAAGTTGGGGTCCTATCAAGCTTGGTTGGCCTGTGGGACTTTGAAGGCAGCTGATGGGTACTACTGATAAGCCAAGTGGAACACAGCTCGGGTGGTAGCTGAAGCACAAACTCAGGTGCGGGAGGAGTTCAGTGTGGCCATGAAAAAAAGGCTTTCGGTCTGCCTCGAAGTGTTTCTTGCGAACCGTCAGGTAACTCAGAAGGGGAAAGCAGCACTGTCGGTGCAGACTTCAACTGAGGATATAGTCAGGCTGTGGAAGGAATACTTTAAGGACCTCCCACTGACATGTCTTCTGTAGAGGAAGCAGTCTGGGGATGAGGGGGACAACTTGCCCATTACATCACAAGTGAGGGGAGAAGAGAGCGGGAGACAGACAGATGGACTGGGGCTGCGGCTGCAGTGATGAGGACGCTGTACCGGTTTGTCGTGGTGAAGAGACGACTCAGTGTAAAAGCAAAGCTTTCGGCTTACTTGTAAATCTACATCCCTATCCTCAACTATGGTCACGAGCTTTGAGTAGGGACTGAACAAATGAAATAACAAGCTGTGGAAATGAGCTTTTTCTGAAAGGTGGCTAGACTCTCCCTTACAGACAGGGTGAAGAGTGCAGTCATTCAAGGCCCTGGGGTAGACCCAGGACACGCTGGAGAGATTATATGTCTTGGCTTGCCTGGGAATGCCTTAGTGTCCCCCCAGATGAGCTAGAGGAGGTGGTTGGGGAGAATGAAGTCTGGGTTTCTCTGCTTAGGCTGCTCCCTCTGGATAAGCTGCCTCTGGATAAGCAAAGGAAAAAAAGGATGGATGGATATTTTTACACTTAAGTTGCATTTTTCTCTCAATGTTCACTTTTATTTTCACACATTATCTGGTAAGGTGCAGGCACCAAAACTACTTTGTAAGGGTGAGATGAAGATCATGATATGTTACTTTTTTCAAAGATCTGTTTGTGCTGCAGCTCCTCAGAAGACTCTCAAAAACATATGTGGAGCAAAACACATTCTTCTGACTGTAATATGTTCACTTTAGTATTGTGCTGACTATAATAAAAAATAAAAAAAAGACAATTTGTGGCCACAACCAAATATATTTTCTTATTTATTTCATGTTTTGCCAGTAATGCTCAAAATGTACATTTTCTGTACAGGTTTTTAGATTAAGGTTAAAAGAATTTTAACATTTAAAAGAGCGAAAAGAAAAAATATAAATGTATGTATTTGTGCAACACAGTGATTGAAAAGTGGGGAAGGGTGGGGGTTATAACATCTTTATCTTTATGTGTTTTAAAGGGTATTTTTCTGATTTGTCCCAAGAGCATACTGATAACGAAAATGCAGAAGGTAAGGCAAGCAGAAGAGCACAGCAGAATAAAAGAGAAGAAAAGAAACAATACTGGAAGATGTTAGGCAGAGTAAGAAATGCACTGAGCAGATGGTGGTGTGCTCTCAGGTGTACGAAGACCTGCAGAGAAAGATCTGTTGCACAGAGGGAAGGAGGCAAAAATGCAGTGATAGATGAATAATGGGAGGTGCTGAACAGGAATGAAAGGTTCTGAGAAAGCTACATAACATGGAAGCAAACTAAAAAGAAAACAAAACAAAAAGCTTAGAGGAAGTGGATGATAGAGGCTGGCATGGAAGATCGGAAGAGAGCATGAAGAGAACAGAAGCTAGGTGCAGTAAAGGCACGGATGGAGGCATGGTGAGCAGGTTAGAAGTTGAGGTGAGAGGCAGCAGGATGCAAGGTGACCAAAGAGATGAAAGACAGGGTTAGAGGGAGAGAAAGTTAGAACAACTCAGACATGCTCCCGAGGTGGAAGGAAGGGTGGATGGAGAAGAAGGAGAGAGATAGTGGATCAAAGAGAGATGTTTTAGAGAACAAACAGATAAAACAGGGCAAAGATGGAGGGATGGAGAGACAGACCGATAAAAGGAAGAGCATATGGATGAAAGGGAAATAGATCGCTTACGAAGTATAGAACAGAGAAATGAAGAGAAGGGGCAGGCAGATAGATGGAGAAGAAAAAACCTCAGATATAGATGGATCGGCTATGGTAAAGTTGAGGATGACAAGGAAGAGATGACAAAAGGCAAAATGTGGCTGTGAGGACAGAGAAATGTGATTTAGAAAATGCCAAGACATTCTTTTCCTATCTTCCATGTGCTTTTTAATGTTTTTAAGCTTAACAAAAAAAAGTTAACTTTTTCCTTTTTGACTTCTTCCTTTCTCATCTCGTTCACTCAATGCCCACTTTTCTTTTTTATGCATACTTTTCCTATTTTTGCTTCAACATGTTAACATCAAGGCTGACCCTTTTAATTAATTAGCTCTTGAGCTGCTGGTGAGGTTACCTTAGGACTAAGTAGGGCTTGCTGTTTCCTTCAATAAGGTTAACTTAACCAGCTCTACTTCACACTTGCAATAAAAATATGCGAGTGGTTTAAGCCCTCTCATTTAGCTTTTGGCAGGAAAGCAGTAAGAGTATGTTAAACTTTCCATTAAGCACAAGCTTTCCTTTAGCCAAGTGCTTTTCCGTGCCTTAAAGGGATAGCTAATACTAGAAATATGCTTGCTTGCTTGCTTTCTTGCCAAGATTGATTTTACATTCTCATGTAAAAATGAAGCTGAGCCCAGTTGCCTATTATGTTAGCTTATCAATCTGTCTGGAGGCAACAAAATCCTGCTACCTTTTTTTCTTAGTACAGCAGATTCATTTTATGAAGTCTCTGCTGGTTGTGTTCTCAATTTCCTGGTGAAAACAAGACATCAGTGCTACTCAACCTAACCAACGCATGCATTTGACACCATTTGGATTAAACTATTATTAGTAGAAGTCAGGCTTAGTAACACATGCGAGAACTCTACGCTGACAATCGCCACCGCAAATGTCCTGAAAAATGCAGACCAAAACATGTTGCCTCTCATATGCACATAAGCACTTTCACATACGTGCACCAGTTACAACATGCATTGCGCCTTTTGTTCCCTCTTCCTCATCTGCTCTCTTATACCCCCTCTCTTTTCATTTTATATACATGATGACCTTATCAATGCAGCTGTCAGAAATCCCATCTGCATGCCTGTTTTGTGTGTCATCGAGATGAGGAAGAGTATGAGAGAGAAGGTTAGAGACAGACTGACAGAGAAATCCCATTCTGTGTTCAGCATGAGTGCGCCTTTTATCTTGTTCCCTCTCATTTGTGAGAGTTTGATCAAAACATTTACCGACGTGGCGATTGGTACAAAGACTAATCAAATTCACACATAAACATGTGTCATAAAACTGGACTTCACAGGGTGATAAACGCACGCGCCACACTAAGTCTGTCCCGCGTGAAGCCTGTCTTTGAACGTGAGGACATGCTGATTGAGTGGTGCCTTGGGGGAGCTGTCCCTTCTCATTAGCATCTATGTGATTGTTGGACTGTGTGGATAGATAATTTTCCACTAGCAGCATGTGGGTCTGTGTGAGTATTTTTCTTTTTGCTGAGATGTTAGCATTGCAGAGGTTTTCAATTAACACAAATACAAATCAAAACAATGTCACCCCAAGATCCATTTTGTAGCTGTTCTGGAAATTTTAATCAGATAACATGCTGATGATAGCTGCTGAGAAACCAATAGATCTGTAGACAGACATATGGGGCTATATTTTCCTATATTAGTATAATCATGGTCATGGTGAGAAGAAAGTACACCATCTTTCAGTTCTAAAGTTTGGTGTATCAGGACATGATAAAAAAATCATGTGGTCCTTAGTAGCTCAGATGAACAATGTTATGTTTGGCAGTTTGCTGCTCTGGAGCATTTAGGTGCTTGTTAATACAATGCCAAGAGGGAAAGACATCAATCTTAGAGAAGCAATTCTTGCTGCCCATAAACCTGGGAATAATTTGAAGTCCATCATTCTACAATGAAAAATATGATGCACAGGTGGGAAACATTTAAGACAGTTGCTGATCTTCCCAAGAGTGGACCCCAGCAAAATCACCCCGAGGTCAGACAACTAGAGAGAACTGAGTTTAAGTTCAGTCCTTTTCTTCTGAGTCCTGCCTGCCACATAGCCATTCCATGAAAGAGGCAACCAGAAAGATGGCATTAAGTGTTGTTTCTGAGGAGCTTAAGGGGATTGTTGCCCAGCTGATCTGATATGCCCAGTATGCAATCACTGCAAAAGATCAATATAGTAAACTTCTGCAGTTAATCTTCCTACAGGTCTATATTTCTTCCAAGCCCCTTCCTGGCATTTCCTACTTTTTCCAGGCTGGCACACATTGTAAGCCATCAAAAACAGAGTCTCCAGTGTAAGCTGTTTGGGATGAGCAGCCCAGTGGAGGAATATTATTCCTCCCCACTCTCCGTCTCCTCTCCTTCAGCCTGACTCCTCATCGCCACTGTCGCATCCAGCTTCCCACAGGAGGAAGTGTGGTTCCTGACAGTGGGACTGGCAGCCCTAGTCTGCCGATGCTGTGACCTCTGCACAGCCCCAGTCTTCTGACGCTGGGCGCCCTATGCAGCCCCAGCTTGTTCTTTCCATTCTGCATGTGTGTGCTGGCAGGTTATCAGAAAGCACCTCCACTGTGAGTGAAACTGTTTTATTCACTGGTGTTCATCCTCTGCCTGAACCGGCCACCTCAGAGACTGAGTGTTTTGTTTCCATGTCAACTTATGATGAGTTTTGTGTTCCTGAGCCAGCTCACAATAAGTTTCTGAACCGTTAGACAAAACAATATATTGTGTTTCTGATCCAGTCCTTTCTGAAACTGTATATGGGGGTCCTGTGCTGGCAGATTTAGGAGATGGAATTTCTGTTTCTGAGCCAACCAATTCTGTATTTGCGTGTAGGTCCTGAGCTAACAAAAAGCTGTTTGTGTAACTCAGTCGACTCCTTCTATATATTCGACTATTTTTTTATCAAATTTTTCACCATGAGGAGATTGGGGAAAGGAGAACCCTATTCCCACCTATCCAATTGACATTCCCGACTGGCTACGTTATGGATTCCTGGGTGGGTGGAAGATGACGTGCCTGGCCATACTGTCGATGGAGGACATACACATTTGGCTTATTGACACTAGGATTTCTCCAAATTGGTCCTGGAGACACCTGGCTGGTCGTTGCAATTTGGGAAGTCTAGGCAGCTGTTGAGCCTTGGTAAGGCTGCTTATGATGGGATTGCAGAAAGGTACAGACTCAACTCAGACTATGTATATCTGGAGCTGATTTGGAGGGGTAAGATCTTGTATTGCACGGCCAAGGAACGAACCAAGAGGATAATTGGATTTTTTTTCGCCACTGAGAAGTGCCAGAAAGACTAAATGTCATGTAATGCTGTGTGGCAGGGAGGTGAGGACTCCTATGCTGGACACTTGACTTCAGAGACTGACTTAAACTCAGAAAACTCAGCTCTATAACTGGAAACACGAGGCACGGAACTGGGTGAGGCCAGCAGAAAAACTCAAACAGGAAACACAGCAACGCAGACTAAGACGACTACAAGGACGTGACAACAAGCAGGGGAAAACACAGGACCTAAATACAGAAGGGTTGATAAGGGAAGCAGACACAGCAGGGAAACACAGGTGACCATCATCACATTAACGACACAGGACCATGACACTAAAGGCTGTCAACAAATTAATCGGTGCAGCCTGAACCTAAACAAGTTGTAGAATCAGAAATTTGGCTCCCTGACGGCCTTTTGTTCTCCTGGATGTTTTGTAAACAGATGCTCCACGTCCCCGCTATCCTGTCTTCTCCTGATCTGTGTTGAACTGATCTCCCTTGACCTAGCTGCTGATGAACATTTCCACCTCTTATCAGAACTGTTAGCCATGGAGGGGAGTTCGAGTCAACTCACAGTAGCCTGACCCCCACCTCTCACCTCCGCTAGCTCCCTTCATCCCTGTCCTCCCCACCATAGTGCTCCCATGATATATGCCATGTGCTTCTTGCACTATCACAGAGGTTTTTTTTAACCTTATACTGTGTATGTCTATGTGTGTATGTATACAAAGTATGAGATGATTTTTTTTCCTCACTTATCCTTATATGTTTTTGCTATTGTTTCCGTCTTTTTAATGGCAGAGCCTCCAGAAGGGGGTGGCATGGCCACAGTTCACCTCTCTCCCCATGTTTGTTTGTTTGTCTTCTTGGATGGATGCTCTGTTAACTGTAATTTCCCCATTGTGGGATTAATAAAGTATCATTCATTAATTCATTCATTCCCAAATTCTTTTCATACATTCATTCTTTAGTTGTGCTGCCATGCCAGCCTCCCCAGGAACTGTTGTTGTTGTTAAGCCAGCCACCCTAGAGACTGCATCTCATGCTAAGCCAGACCTTCTAGAGACAATTTCTGTTTTCCTCCCTGCTCTATCAGAGACTAACCATGCACCTGAGCTGGCTTTCTTGGAGATTTCTTTTTGTGTTTCTGAGATGGACACTTTTAAAACTGTTGCTCTGCCTAGAGCCACTGAACACCCTGCACCTGTCCCTGTTCTGATGGTGAGGGTGGCTTGGATCCAGCCTATCCCTGCACCCGTTCCTGTTCCCAGGGTAAGGGCAGCTAGTCTACAGTCTCAGCCCCAGTCAGAGGAGGAGATGGCTAACCAACTAGTGGAACCTGAGTATCCTGAGCGACCTGTGTCAGAGGTGCCACAGCCCCAGTCATCAGAGGAGACTCTGTACCCGGCTGAGCAGCTCCACTTTCTGTGAACCCTGAGCTTCCTATGACCCATGAATTTGCTGAACTTCCTAAATCCATGCCAAGTCCTTAGCCTCCTACATCCACTCCACCAGAGCCCAAGGGTCCTAAGCCTCCTGCATCTAGATCCCGAGTCTGTGGTCTCCACACCTTCCACACTGCTGGGGCTCAAGCCCAAGTGTCCTGTGCCTGCGTCACATGCATCCGCCTGAGCCCATGGGTCCTGAGCTGCCTGATCCTGAGCACATGCCCGTGGGTCCCACTCCATCTGAGCCTGTGAGTCCAGAGTCCAAGTGTCTGGTGCCGACAGAGGTGTCCCGTTGCCTCAGTCAAACTCAGTCTCCAGAGGGGTTCCTTCGTTGCCGGTCCCAAGGTCTTCTCTACCAATGTCAGCCTCCAGCTATGCCACCCGAGTGTCTCTGTCACCGTAATCTGCCTCCAGCCAAACCACTTGAGGTGTCCCGCTGCCATGTCACCCGAGGGTCACCTCCGCCATTGCCAGTCTCCGTCCTGGCCACAGGGGGGGCTTCATCGCTCTCGTCTGCCTCTAGCTAAGCTTCCCCAGTTTAAGTTTAAGTTCAGCCCTTGTCCTCCAAGTCCTGCATCTGGGTCCTAGTCCTGCCTGCCGCACAAGCTTTCCATGACAGCAGTGCTCAGAGGAACGGCGAAAAATCCAAGAGCTACATCTCCAGACTCCACAGGCCTCATTTAGCATGTTAAAGCTTATGGCAGTATAGTGTAATGACACAGTGTAAAATGTCATGTGTCTTCTGTTGTTGTTCGTCTCAGGCTGTATTTACCTCATTTTAAGCCCTGGTACAGACTATATCATGTCATTATGTCCTGAAACATGAAAACCTTAGAAATGAAAGCATGTGTATTTTCTTTTTGCCATGACTGTATAAATATACTAATATACTGTATATACTGTATGTAACAGGTCAATATAGCCCCATCAACAGCAACAGATCCTTTTACCATGAATGTATATGTTGATAACTATACACTGATATGATGGTGGAGTTGCCTTTTTAATAACTATTTTAGAAACAAATACAACATTCATATCTGTCTGTTTATCTCTGACTTTCCCTGTCTCTACTGAAAGAAAAACAGGCAGGCAGACAGACCAGGCTCTGTTTAAGAGTTACCATTTGACCTTGGAAACAGTACTGTACTTGATGAACAATTTCACTGAAAGGCTTCAGAACACCTCCTCCTACATCAACTTTTAGGTTAAGTTGGTTTGTTGACTTTTGTTTCCAAGGTCAAGAATGAACTGAAATCATAATCGTGTGCCGAGCCATTTAGATAAATCATTCTCCACTAAAGTACACTTTTGGCTTGAGTTCAAATTTGGTGCCTTTCACCCATAAACAAAAAACTGCCAAGCTCTAAAAGTATTTTTAGTAAACTCCTACAATTGTAAATTTATTACACCTTTGACATGTGCAATTATTTGGGGCCCAGTAGTTAATGATAAATGACTTCTGCTCATATTTAAGCAATTTATATATAAGCAATTTGTCCTCAGAGTGTTAGCAGTAGCTGCATTTTAGCATAGCGGTACTCTCTTATTATAAATGGATCCCTTAGATAAAATAAGATTAGCTCATTCAATACTTTTTTTCATCTCACCTCATCTTTCCTTTTCAGAGTTTTTAATGCTACACTGAATGCTAATTAAGTCTTCCTTGTTTACCTTTGCTTACAAATGAAATAATTAGAGTGTGGATTACAAATTCGTGCAATCAATTTGCTAATTACTTCTTTCTATATTTAAGAACTAATATTGTGTAACAAACAGCACGTCTTCCAGCCATTTTCTCTGAACATACCATAATTAAAATAACTTTACCAAGAAAGCAAATTTCCATTACTTTATAAGTAACATATGCTGACCTACACCAAATTTATATTACTTTCACTATAGGATAGCGCATGCTGCACGCAGCACACTGCCCTGTGTAATGTGCAGAACTGTGGGAAAGAACACCCACACCCCCAGAAGCCAAACAAGCCCTTCCAATCTACTTGTCAAAATTATATTGCTTTGACCTTTTCCCTTAGGTCTGCCTATTTCCCAGTAGCTATATGTAGAGATTCACTGAACTGCTGATGTCTGCACCACCTTCTCTCTTTCTACACATTTGGATAAAAAGGTGATCTGGGGGTTGGAAATACCTACACCTGCAATTTCAGCTCTTAATTTATACAGACAGGACACATGAATGGCAAACTGAACTCCCTGGAACATTTTTTTTTTTTACCCCTCAACTGTTCCAGTAAACAAATGGAAAAATATATGCAGTATGAAAATTGGTTTGCTGTTTTTGTATGTTTGTGTGCTTACCGTGTGGTTTTCCCTGCACTGAGCAAATTTGTGTGGAGGACTTCAAAAAGGACAGCTACAGAGAGCATATACTTGTTTACCCTCTGTTATTATTTGTAAGGATGATGTTGCTGGTTTCGGGTCAGATGAAATTACAGTTATCTTGCTGTGACCTTTACCAACATTGTACAACAGTTCAAAGGGAACTTTTAAGCAAGGTCGATATATTTTAGGCTGAGTTGGCAACAACTTGGTTTTGTAAGTGCAATCTGATAATTATGTCAGTTTCACCATTTGTCTTGGTGTCTCAGGTGTAAATGTTACTTCTTCTTACTGAAGAGCTGCAGTTTGTGATCAGCTGGTCAGCAACATATCAATTTGTATTCACTCTAAAATCTGTATGTACCTTTCAGCATTGTGCAAGCTGCCAATTCCATAGGCACTTATGAACCCCCATACCATTGGCTTTGATGGTATGGTATGCATTTGTGGCTGGCATGTTGAACTGTGTTCATAGATGGTGATTTCTGGAAGCGTTCCTAAGGTCGTGCAGTGATTTACATGGTAGAATCATTTCTGGTTTTACCACCTGAGACCCAAAAGAGCATGGGCACCCAGCAATGATATCTGGGCTTGTTCCTTGCCCACAGAGATTTCTCCAGATTCTCGGAATCTTCTAATAATAGGTTGATGCAGTTGATGAGATATTCAAAGTCTTCACAGTTATAGGTTGAGGAACATCATTCTGGAATTGGTCCACAATTTGTAAAGACTGGCAGAGATTTTTAAATATTTGTAAAGATTCCAGATTGCTGAAGCTCTGCCATCTTTACTTCTAAGAAACTCTGCCTCTCTAAGATGCTCTTTATATACCCAATCATGTTCCTGACCTGTTGCTAATTAGCCTAATTAGCTGTTCTAAATATTCTAGTTGACTTTTTTTTTAGTATGACTTACCTTTGCAGCCTTTTGCTGCCCTGTCCCAACTTTTTTGAGACATGTTGTTGCCATCAAATTCAAAATGAGCTCATATTTTCCCATGGAATAATAAAATGTCTCAGTTTAAACATTTGATATGTTTTCTGTGTTCTACTGTGAATACAGTATGGGTTTATGAGATTTCCAGATCACTGCATACAGTACAGTGTCCCAGCTTTTTCAGCACTGGAGTTGTATGTTTTGTCCCACCATGGACTGCTGTTAATAGTAGGTAATAATAGGTCACCAGTGTTGCATGGGAGCAGCCCACAAGTCTTGGCAGTTGTGACTCAAATTGCTTCAGTCTTTACACTTGTAAGTTTCTCTCAAATTCTGAGCATTATTAAAAGATCAGCAGGGTTACCTAATCTGTGAGCAGCCATGATGCTTTGTGTATGTGCAGCCTAGCATCTGAAGCAGTATAGCACAAAGGTTATTCACTATGTTGCTAATTCAGTTAAAATGAAGAGGACGGAGAACAGGGTTGTCTGAGTCAATCTATGTCAGAGATGACTGTTTCTCAGTGTCCTTTGATTCACTGTCCTCTTGTCACACCCTAAGGAACAAGTTAGCACTTTTTGCGTATGCAGTTTTGTGTGTCTGTGTGTGTTTGTATGTGACCCGAGGTAAGTGTCAGCATCTACGACCAGATTTCCCACCTCCAAGCGTGACACATTAGCTAGTGGCAGCTGAGGGCAAGGACACTATGTGAGGGTTAGATAAAGGTTTGTGTGTGTGTGTGTGTGTGTGTGTGTGTGTGTGTACTCTTGTTCCCTTGCTCCACTGCATATGCATTTTGTGCGAACAGTATGTGTCAGTAGTACATGACACAAATCAGTAATCATGACTATTCAGACTTTATTAACGCTGTAGCAATCACTCAGGGTCTTGGACTGACAATCATGCGAATGTGACTGACTTCCAGCACAGAAGCTTTTATTTAAATGTGAAAAATTAATTACAATTGCAACATTTTATGAGAATCTCCAGACTAGTTAGGCTTTTTTTAAATTAGAAAATAGATGCCATAATATTAAACAGGAGTTTTGACCTCATGTTTACAATAATAATTTAAACAAAAATCTTTCCATAATTGAATGGAAGTGCTGTGTGTCCAAACTTTTGACTGGTACTGTACATTCAGATAATGTAAACCTTAAAATAACTAAGACATGGTAGGAAGATGTAAACATCTTTTTTAGAGAAACATCAAATATTAAATAAAGGCTTCACAAGTATTTTTTTTAATCTGAGTTCTTCCCAGTGATACATGTGATTCACTAAATGCAGGGAATTTTTTAGTCAAGGCAAACCTGTGCTGAACAGGGATCACTTAAGCTGAAAAGGGGTCATTTGTTTGCCCTCTTTGGAGTACACTAAAGCCCACTCCACTTTATATTAATAATCCTCATTCCACCTGTTAAAAACTGCCGATCTGAATTTAAAGAGAGTGTTGGCTGACATTGACCACTGAGGACAAATACAACCACTTTACCAGCTTTATTCACCTTGAGATAAAGAGACCTCTTTCCTGCATACACTTCAAGTTTGCCATTGGACACAAAACACTGGAAGAAAGCAAGATCCCTGTGCACCGCCATAAACACGATCAGTTGTAGACTTAGGTTTTAACTAGCCAATAACACAGTGCATGTGCACACACACACACAAATGAATAACAGAATATGTACTCCTACTCAGAAGTTTGAATCATGCTAACATTATAGAGAAACTGCGGTAGCTTGGACTTTAATTAGCATAAATGATTGTTTGAATTGAATAGATGAAAGTTAGTAGGTGTCAGCGATACCTATTCTGATCTATCACGAAAATGAAATGACTTAAGAATACATGTTAAGGCCTGCTCCAAGACAAGCAAAGAGGAAACGGAGAAAATATCCACAAAAAAGCTGCAGGAAAAAAAGGAGTGAGGAGAGGAGAGAAGATGATGAGGAAAGGGATATGCTGGGCAGGTTAAATGTGGTGTGGGTATACACCATAATAAAGACATCTTGCCTCGGAAGCTTTAGTGTTCCTGTGAGAGCTGCAGACACAAACAGCAGGAGGATTAAATACAAACCTCAGACCTTTCTTCTCCTCTCTGTCGTTGGTTTTATCACTTTGTGTCTCTTTTCTTCACATGTTTTCACACTCACTTGACACCTATGCTGTTTTTAAACACCTTCTTTAAACTACAAATAGCTTAGCTGCTTTTTTTTTCTCTAATTTGTGTTTGCGAATACTTTTTTCCTTCTTCTTTCTTCCTTAATATCATACCATACTCACTCTGCTGAAGTTATAAATATATGCAAAATAACACAAAAAAAACATAAACATGCACAATCATCAGATCTGCAATCATTAAAAGGTTTATTATACTAAAAATGATCAAATTTAACCTCACGGATCTGTTTGTCATGTGATTGTGTACACAAGCAGTAATATGAATTGGCCACTTTGGTTGAGACAAAAATAACTACTGGGAGAAGCATATAGACTGATGATATATGGCGTGGCTGTGGGTCAGGAGGTAGACCAGGTCATCAACTAATCAGCTCCTCCAGTGTGCTTGCCAAAGTAGCCTTGGGCAAAATACTGAACCCCCAAGGTGCTCCCGATGCGTTCACTGGACTGTGATTGTTTGTGTGAATGTTGGACAGCACTTAGACATAGAAAGTGCTTGTATGAATGTGTGTGTGAATGGATGAATGAGACATGCTCTATAAAGCGCTTTGAGTGCTCATGTACAGTGGAAAAGCACTACCATTTATCTTTAAAATCACTGTGATGTTTACCGATCGAGAGATGATATGAAATTTAATAACGGAATTTAAGTTCTTCCTTGGAGGACTTAAAGTAAATGTCACTCCTGAGGCTGATTTTCGACTAATGTGGTGAATCTCTGCAGAGCTGACAACGTAACCCACGTTAATTGGCCATTACTGTTGGCGAGTGGTTTGTGAGTGGTGTTAATTACCTTATGGTTATGCTCCAGTGTTATATGTGGTGCCAGTCACAATCGAAACAAATAAAAAAATCCAGGGACATTTTTTTTTTCTCCTACAGTAGTTTCCCACTCTTTGTTGTTTTTTTGGTTTTTTTGGAGACAAGCATATTTGTCTCTCAAGTTTTTCCACTGCTGTGTACATTCTGTGTACATTTCTGCAATCTCCCTCAAGGAATGTGTGAGTCCCTATATTGAGGCAAGGAGGAATCAAAGGTACTGAACAGGCTAATCACAGCAGCTGGAGGGTAGTTCGTGTCAGGTTACAGCGTGGGATTTCAGAGGGTTTTGTGGTTACGCACCTACAGCATAGATTTAACACAGAACTATTAAATCTGCGCTCAGTTAGTCTCAGTGGTATTTGGTCTGAGGCAAATTAGCAATTGTTTTATTGCTAACAATAATATGATGAACATCTTAAAAGGTGCAATATACAACATATACAACAGAAAGTCTCATAACTGGCTGAAATAAAATGGAAAAATAGTTAAATCACATACATAATTTATTTTATCTTTTGATTTTTAATGGCACCAGCTTTGGACTGCTTTTCTCATTTTTTGTGCGCTGCTTGATGTCACTCTTGGTCTCTTTAAAAACACAGGGAGCTCTGCGCTGTTTCAGAGTTAGGGAATTACAGGCAATGAGTGCACAGCCAGTGTGACTTGAACAGAGAAGCTTAATCACCATCCTCTTCAAAGTAGACTCTTTGTGTACTTCTGGACATTTCAATTGAATTCAGTGTTATTTATTTAGCACCAAATCCCAACAACAGTTGCCTCGAGGCACTTTAGATTGTAAGGTAAAGATCCTACAGTAATGCTTCTAGAGCTTCTGCAATTTTTAGATCACTTCCTAACCACCGGCATAGGTAAAATTAACCATAGACAAAACATCAAGTTTTGTGTAGAACTGAACTAGGCCTGACCACAAACAAATTTTCAATGGAAGATGAGTGCCCAGGAGCTTGGTGGTCATGATTATTTCATTGTGCGTAGCAAATTTGTACCCCAGAAGCTCAGATCGCAACCCATATACAGTGGTATGAAAAAGTTTGGGCACCCCTGATAATTTTCAACTATTTTCCTTTATAAATCATTGGTTGTTCGGATCAGCAGTTTCAGTTAAATATATCATATAGCAGACGAACACAGTGATATTTGAGAAGTGAAATGAAGCCTGCCTAATTTTGTTGAAATAATTATTGCACACTTTCTGTAAATCCTATAAACTTCATTTCACTTCTCAAATATCACTGTGTTCGTCTGCTATATGATAAATTTAACTGAAATTGCTGATCCAAACAGCAAATGATGTATAAAGGGAAATCATGAAAATTATCAGGGGTGCCCAAACTTTTTCATACCACTGTATTGGTTCTGATTATCATTTATTGTGAGTACCAAACATTGGTACAGTGGCATTTGTCGTTGTCAGCTTATTAACATTAAACTCAAAGTGTCATGGTACATCCTAGCAAATCTGTTAGCATAGTTGTAGTCTGTGCATAAAGGTACTTACTTGAACCATTGTGAGATATTATTTTGGTAGTTCTTCATTCCTATTAAAATGTTTTTTAGGTTTTTTAATTTCATGAAAAAATTAATTTCCTAATAGCATTGTTTTCTACACTAACATTTCTAAAATTGCAATTTCATTTAATTTTTTGGAACACAGATTTAAGACTAATATACTGAAGTGTAAAATGAACTGTAAGATACAAAGTATACGAGCATACTTAAAGTGCCTCATTTTCCATTCGTGTTGGTGTGTGCTAGAAAGCTGTCTCCCTCATTATATGTGGTGACAGCTGATAAAAATGACAGGCACACTGTCCCACTCTTACAATAAGCTTTCACTTTCTTTGTTAATGCAGTACACTTCAATTAAAACAAGTCTTTGCTCCCCCATCCCTACCTAAAAAAATAAAAATGAAGACATAAATCACAAGAGACATGAATCACTACCAGTTATCAATCAAAATCGGTTCATTGTACCTTACTCCAGGAAAGTAGCATAATTATCAACACCACCTTCACACCTCAGCACCTGGATTGCGGAAAGGTGCAAAGCAGAGAGGCACAGGAACACCCAAAGTTAACACAGAAAGTTACTCCAGTATTCAGCCAGATGGTTGATCAAGAGGCTTAACTGAACCTGGAGTAGGCTTAATGTTCTGGCTTGAATTAGAAATGTATGACATGTTTGATATGAGCAACCACAGCACACTTTAACCTAGCCCCAAAAAAAAAATGTTGCAATGTGTTCTCCACATGTCAAGATGTCCAGCTTGGCCATGTGACACCTTCAAAACCACATCACAAAGCACCACCACAAATGTGGCAGCTCTGTCAAACATGACAACCAACCTGTCACTGTAGGGTACCCATTTACTCACAACTTTCACTAATGAAAACTAATGAAAATGAGTTTTCATTCACTTACCATAATACCAATATTTAAAAAAATAAATAAATAAATAAAAACTTGGTAAAACATGGTTCAGTATGCTGCTCCCCTCTGAGCTCAGACAGGGGAAAATAAGACAGTGAATCTAAAACCTCTGAACCTAGACTCTGATTCTGGGCATAGTAAGAGGGAAGTCACCCTCAGCACGACTGTGAGCGCGTGTCTCTGGACATGCTGGAAACACCTGTGGGTGCTTGGCTGTGCTGCTGTCCAGGCATCACAGGGACTCCAGGCGTTGGCTCATCAGGCCAAAGGTTACTGCCAGTCAGATCATTACCCAGGGTTACAAATAGGAGGACACACCCCACACATCTTCAGTAATACCTTTTTCTGTGTCAAAACATAATCATCGGCTAAAGCGGCTGCTTCCAGAATGTCTGTAATTTTATACTCAATCAAATAAGTAGCAACCTGATGGTTCCCGCCTCTCTGGGCTTGACGCATAATGGGCATTTAGCCATTGAGACACAGAAAACTAAATGACACACACACACATTTTTGATCAGAACAGCTTGTCTTAGTGGCTAATACACAAGTCTTCACGGACCATTACCTTGCTCCAATTAAAACATGAAGCAATATGTTGTTTTCCTAGCAAGAGTTTTTGAATACTCCTTCATCAGCCCTCAGGGATGACACCTTGAGTCTATTTCTGCATCTTATCCCTCTGGTCATTCACATATGGTTATTTGAGGCTTCTGGGTACTTACAATATGGTAAAGAAAAAAGTGGTTACTTTTAAACATTTTTTCCAGTGAGATACTTGCATATATATATATATATATATATATGTAGCATTTCAAGTTTATTGGTGTCATAGTCTGCATTCACAATATGGTTCGAAATAGTATTTAAATTGCAATATGATGCCAGGTTTCTTTGCCAAGCCTTTGATGTAAAACTGTTGCCATCCTTTTTAGCCAACTAGTGGCTTATTGGCAACTTAAAGATTGGCTTACATACACACATAAAAATAAAAAGAGACTGAAACGAGAAGTGGAAAAATGTCACAGATTGATTGCTTTTAGTTGCTGATGGTGATAATCTGTAAAAGAAAACTGCATATACTTTCCTATACCTCCTTGTGTGTGTTGGTACATATAAAATACTTACAGTACTTGTCCCTGCAGGTACTGAAATGTGGGCACAGCAGAACAAGGAAGTAACAACTGGGAACTTTAAGGGAAAGAGTAAATCAATCATTTTTGTACCTACAGGGTGCAGGAATGGTATACACAGCTGCACACCCACAACATCTTGCAGTACCTCTTACATAAATGTAGTTGCCTATAACATATTTCTCACTCATAACATAAAAAATGAAGTGCACATGCAAGTGCTTTGGCCTTGGCAGTTGTGGCAGTCATTTTTACAGCTTTTGATTCGACTTTAAGTGTTCATTTTAGGTTCTAGTTTGTGTCAGTGTATCAGTTTGAAAAAAGTACCACTGCCACTTAGGTGTCTTTCCACAGCAGATATAGCAGCTGAGATCAAATGTTGAGAGAAAAAAATGTGTAAATGAAGTGTATCTGAATCATCGTGACATCCGAATAAATCTTGTGGTATATGAGTATTACACATTACTTTCTATTGTTCGATGTATCAAATTTGTTTCAAGTAATATAATAGTACTGTTGTCAGTCTGGTGATGAAATGTGATGAAAAATTTTAAACAATATAAATAAAATGAAATGTGCAAACCTACATTGATAACAAACTGAAACTAAATTGAACTGAGAAAAACAAACAATCATAACACTGATATCCTCCTGGGTGATTGTGGACACAAAGCATAGGGTCGTTTCCATGTTTTCTATGCTAGATAATGTTTTCCATTGTTAAACTTATGACAATTTAAATGGAAAGTAGGCATAATTTACTACTGCAAATTAATTCAGCAAAATAAAAGTTCATTTAAATAGTAGCACTGTCTATAGAACCTAGTCTGCTTTGTTTCATATTGCTTTCATGTATGGCTGTTGCATTTTATAGCTCATTAGTCATTATTGAGGCAACATTAAATCCCTTAGCCAACGACTGACTTGGGAGCAATACGTGGGTGTGTGAGCATAGTTTCTTAGCTACATTAGTCTGCTGTCTGTCAGTATGGAAATGAAGAGAAGCTGGAGATTTAATGTCTATACAGGAAACTCACTGTTGTCAGTGTGCATTAATTACAATAATACTGAAGTTATGAGACAGTGAATTGTAGCTGCTACTAACAGCCATGCAACCGCCCAGGTAGCATTTGCATTCTCATTAGATATGTTGCTAACTTTCAACTAGCACCTTACTGTACTTCTTCTTTTGGCTGCTCCCTCTGGTCGCCCCCAGCAGATCATCTTCCATTTGTTAGCGTCCTCCTTTATCACACTAACCCTCCTTCACTGCAACCATAAATCTTCGCTGTGATCTTCCTCTTTTTCTTCTGCCTGGCAGCTCCACAGTCAACATCTTTTCTCCAACATAACCACTATCCCTCGTCTATATGTGTCCAAACCATCTCAACTTGAACAGTCCCATGATATACTCACCTCTTGTGGGACATTATTATAGGGTAGCCGGCAAAGCCGAGCCCGGATGAGGAGGCTTTCTTCATTTCATCTCAGGTGATAGAGGATTTATTGTTTTAATTAAACATTTTTATGTTGTTTCCTGTTCTGCTTGTTTAAAAAAAAACTACAATTGTGTGTGTGTGTGTGTGTGTGTGTGTGTGTGTGTGTGTGTGTGTGTGTGTGTGTGTGTGTGTATGTATTTTTTTTAACCAACTTACTAGTTTTTAAAACTTGTATTACTTCACTGTAAAATTGTGAATGCCATGGGAAGAAAAATAATTTCTTCTGATCAAATCAAATCCAGGGATTGGTTGACTCACCCGGGATGTCCCCTACCATCACAAGGACGGTAAATGGCGTGCATTTAGTCATTTAGTTCACTCTCCTTGCTCCCTTAGCTCCAAGCTGGGTTAGCTTATCTCAGCTCTCTTCCATTTTTTTATTAACACGAGCTTTAACACTTCATGGCTGACTCAAGTAAGGTGACTACTGTTACTTTTCTGTGGTCTTGGCAATTCTGGTAGCTACTTCTCACACACTGGGGGAGACTCACTTCCTACAACAAACCTGTTAAATTTGACTGAGTCATGCACACAGGTGCAGTTAGACAGTTGTTAGGCCGCTGAGTGAAGCACAGGAGATGAGGACTTAATTTAGCAACCTATTTGTTGTCTGCTCTCTCCTGCTCTGGGCACTGTGAACTCCTGCTGGCTCCTCTGTTAAACTGCTCCACTGTGCAATGTGCTGTGATTCACAAGTGTTTCTATAGTCTGTGAATTGCCTGTAAAATCGAGTCAGTGCAGTTTGACTCTCTAATTTAGCTTCATAATATTTTGTGAATGAGCTGAGTACTGCATGTATGAGTGACATCTGCATATGCTGGTTTAGCCAAGACATTTTTTCTACATTTTTTAGAGACACTGGTGAATAATAAACTATGCCTTTTTGGATGTTTTAATGTCTTTTATGCACTTATTTCATTACATGGGTTTGCTTCATATCTTGCAGCTGATTTTTGGCAGATGGCAATGCCTAAATGTTGTATAAATGAAAGAAAATACAGCAGTTTTCTATTGCCCAGATAACCAAACAAGGAGTAATATGTTGTGCATGACCTAAAAACATTGATTTTGTTTGTTGAATAAATGGATTATCCCCACAGCTCATCTATATATGTGATGCGAATCATATACATATGCATAAAACAACATGAATCTGTAAGGATGTTCAAAGAATATGGAACAGAGCGCAGCATGTAGTCCATGACGTGTGTGTGTGTGTGTGTGTGTGTGTGTGTGTAAGAGAGAAAGAGAGAGAGAGAGAGATCATGTGTAGCATAATCTGTTTGAAAGCGCCAGGTCTGGGGATTTATTCCACACGGAACTTAACTCTGCAGGGGTTTGGAGGGTGTATAGACACACTCCCCGCAGCATTACGGGTATGATGAAGGAGGCAATTTGAAGTTACGCTCCCATTTTCCTGTATAATAGCTCGATATACAGAGCAAAACTGGACAGTCTAAAATATGCATAAACTGGGTATGATACAGGTGGAAAGAAAAACAGGAATAGTAAGGGAGATAGATAAATCTTACTAAAAATTCTTTTCTTTAAAAAAAAAACAAAAAAAACCATCTCCTTCACCTCTCACATTTTAGGGGTTCACACAAAACTACTTCAACACAAAAAGCGCCACAAATTGTAAAATATTTCTCCCTGTGGCTTCGTCAAGCTACTTTATCATGGTAACCTTGCATGGATGTTTTACTTCACATTATATTTTCAGAAAAACAGTGAACTAAAGTAACACTATTAGAGTCTTTGAGTGTTTCTATAGTGATATATATGGAAAAAATGGGAGAGTAAAAGCCCTCCAGCCATTTCACAGTCTTGTAATTTCCTGTAAAACAAATATAATAACACAGTTATGCACATAGACAAAACAAGCCAAACGAGCAGGAAGCACAGAGTCTAAGATACAGCCAGGGAGAGATTTATTTTTGTCTATCTTTAAGCCTTTATTTAAACTATGATCATAAATTCAGCATAATTAGCAGAGCTGTTACTAGCTTAAGAAAGGTGATGCAAATTTGAAGGACACCAAAAAGAATCTCCAAAACATCCAAGAGGACATAGGAAACTATAGCCATGATGAATGGCAGTGATAGTCTTTGTTCAATTGTAAATGTTTAATTAAAGGCAACATACAGGTATAAGACAGGCAATGAAAATTTTCAGTAGTGCTGGTACCAGCAAAACTGGCTGTAGCTTTAGTAGTATAAAAATCATTATGGTCACTGTATTTACAGCACTAAACAATATCTAAAATAAAATATCTTTATATTAGGTCCATTTGTCAAATGTCAGCTAAAGCCAACACTGCTTGTTATAGCTGTTTCAAAATGGTCTTGTGTATCTGCCTCTGTCATACTAATGGAATCCGGTTTGTGTGTTGTCTATGATTTACACTACCGCTTATACCACAATTTGTGGCATGGTATTGTTGAAATAGTCGTATGTCGAAGTGTCAAAGGGTCGCTTTCCCCGGGCAGATCATTAAATTTCCAGGTGCCCAAAAACACCTGGCTGGGGTTGAACAATGGGTGGTCCCACATCAGCTATTATTATTATTGCAAATGCTGTGTTACAGCTGGTTGGGGTAGTAAAGGGCAGATCCCATATCAGATCATTACTGCCTCCTGCAGAGCTGAAAGTGAAAGAGGAAGGGAGAGGGTGAGGAAGAAAAGTGGAAAGAGTTAGTGAGGCAGACAGACAAGATGATGCCTCATGAAGTGTCTTCTCTCTAATTACATTTCCTGCAAGAAACTTTTTACCTGTATAGACACCAGACTGATTAAGGATGACCACCACTGCAAGATCCTACTCAAGGATACACCCACTGCATAAAGTTAAGAGTTGCACTTGACAGGAAGACTGGAAAGAATAGCTAAAGTCTTGAGCTTTTGTTGTGTTCTGGAGAACAGAGGTTTCCTCTGTGGTGTCCTTCCATAAAAGAAACCTTCTTTTTCCGTGTTAATCTGTGTATTTACTCTACCATTTTACTGTATAACACAGTGTTCAAATTTGGCTCCATTTACACTGTTTGCTCCACAGTATATTAGGTGGGATGAGGTGGCTTTATGCTTTTATCTTTTATCCAAAATTTGTGTTTCCACCACTAAGAAGTGTAATTTACAAGCAAAGAGAGAAAACTGCTCAGTTGTACATCATAGCTACATAATTCACATGCCTGCCTTCCTACCTGACTTGCACTCGAGTACAACTACAAAAAGCCCTTCCAGTGATCATTTGGGGTCAATGAGTGTCTATGTGTGGAAGTGTGAAAGATGAAAATGGAGAGGGAAAATGAGAGAAAGAAAAGGGAGTTGTGAAAGAGAGAGACATCAATCTTCCCAGTGCCCCCTGTAGTCCAAGGTACCTGTCCTGTTTCTGACATCAACAAAGCCAAGCCTTCTGGGTAGTAATCAATCAGTCACACTCTGACAAGCTGGCGGAACAGAATGGTCTGTTAGTGTAAGAGTGTGTGTGTGTGTGCGTGTGTGCGCGCGCGTGCATGCGTGTGTGTGTGTGTGTGTGTGAGAGAGAGAGACTGTTTGTGTGAGTATTCAAGTGTATGAATGAGCGAAGGGAGCACATTAGCCAGGCTAAAGATGTGTAGAAGTAGAGAGATAATGGAGTGTGGAAGGTGTGGAGACAAAAAGACAAGTGAGACCTCTGTGTGAAGGAAAAGAGATGAAAAAAATTACAGTACAGAAAGTATGAATTTAACCAAATTATATAGCAGAGTAAATGACTGAGAAATGGGAAGGAATAAAAGGGGGCTGGCTAGCACAAAGAGAGTGGGACAAGCTATTTTTCATACCAAATCAAACAACCTTTCCTGTGTCTCTGTATGTGACTGGACTGCAGTATATTAATGGCCGTGCTGTGCAAGCATGCAACTGTCTATAACACCATGCCACACAACAAAAATAATAATACTAAAAATTGTTCCTGGGTAATGGGAGTTTCTTCTTGATTGCCAATGTAGACAAAAGGACAGACAAAATATATATTATTCTTCTCAGACTTTACTTTTCTGATCAGGTAAATGACACTAGAAAATTGTTTCTCATAAACACCAGGTAACACCTCACCTTTACAACCATTCACGTTAAGTCATATATTGATTTAAATACATTTAAGTAAAAATCAAAATATAAATCAATTTACATCCACTCACCAGTATACCTGTCAAACTGCTAATCACAAATAGCTAATCAGCCAATGACATGGCAGCTACATAGTGCATTTCAGCATGTAGACATGGTCAAGATGACCTGCTGAAGTTCAAACCGAATCTGATTTAAGTGACCTTGAACATTGCATCATTGTTGGTGTCATAAAGGCTGGTCTGAGGATTCCAGAAACTGCTGATTTACTGGGATTTTTCCCAGAAAAAAAAGGGGGGGGTTATAGAATATGGTCTGAAAAAAGAGAAAATATCCAGTGAGTAGCAGTTCTCTGGGTGAAAATTCCTTGCTGATGCCAGAAGTCAGAGGAGAATGGCTAGATTGCTTCAAGCTGATATGTAGGCAAAAGTAAGTCAAATAACCACTCATTACAACCAAGATATGCAGACAAGCATCTTTGAACACATCAAACATTGAACCTTGAAGCAGATGGACTACATCAGCAGAAGATAGCATCGGGTATCACCCACGTAAGCTAAGAACAGGAGAATGAGGCTAAAATTCACACAGAATCACCAAAACTGGACAACAGACGTTTAGAACAGCGTTGTCTGTTGACTCTGAGTCTCAATTTCTGCTGCGACATTAGGATGGCAGGGCCAGAATTTGGCATAAACAACATGAAAGCATGGATCCATCCTGCCTTGGATAAGCAGTTCAGGCTGCTGCTGGTGGTGTGATGGTGTGGGGGATAGTTTCTTGGCACACTTTAGGCCCATTAGTACCAACTGAGCATCATTTAAACACCACAGCCTACCTGAGTATTTTTACTGAACATGTCCATCCCTTTATGATCACAGTGTGCCCATCTTCCGACGGTTGCTTTCAGCAGGATAGCATTGCATGTCACAAAGCTCAAATCATCTCAAACTGATTTTTTAAACATGACAATGAGTTCACTGCGTTTAAATGGCCTCCAGTCCATTAGAGCCCTTTGGAATGTGGTGAAACAAGAGATTCCCATAATGGATATGTAGCTGACAATCACCTTGTTCAATCTATGCCACATGTAATTAAGGCAATTCTAAAGTTGAAAGGGAGTCCAACACACACACACACACACACACACGAGAGAGAGAGAGAGAGAGAGAGAGAGAGAGAGAGAGAGAGAGAGAGAGAGAGAGAGAGAAAGAAGATATCTCTAGACTTAAGCTAAGAAAAAATTGAGACTGCTGTTCACTCTGATATGCTGATGTTCTTAGTCATAACCCAGCATGCACAATACCAGGATTCTGACACCAGAGCACCATCGTTAATTTTATGATTTAAACCTGGATTTTTCACAGTGTGATATCCCAAAATGTTTCCCAAGAAAAAGTCAAATAGGACTTTCCAGTTCCCAGCATGACTCCACTCTGCAAGTAATAAACACCTGCTGACCACACAAAGTGCTCCCAGGAATAATTGCAGTTCTAAGATGAGCAGCATGCGCTTCTCTTCTCATGTGTTTAAAACTATGATGCAAGAGCAACAGTATTTGTAAATCTGTTGTATATTTGTGAATAAAGTACATCCTATTTACTAAATGACAACTATTACATGAGATTAGTGACTCACCAAATCAGGATGCACCATTAAACTTTAAAGTTATATATGTTTAGGACATCTTTAGTACTGTCCAAATAAAATCTCATCTGTGCACAAAGAAAATCAGGCAAGCAGCATCGCATTTATAACAAAGTGGGTGTGTACGCGACTGTGTGATTGATTCCAGTCTTTGTGAATGCCTTATTTCCACTAATTTCAAGGTTGCTTTAATAGAATTTAATTTAAATATATCACTATTTCAACACATTATTATGAAGTATCAGGTATGGGTTATTAATTATATTCCATATTATTTCTTTTCCTTTACACCCTAAACTATTCTTACAGCCTAAACTATTCTTTGAAATGGCTGCTACAGTGGCAATTTCATTTAATGACACTGGCTTTCTCAGTTGTTCCATTACCACTGCACGGGTTACACATGGTCACTGACTATTTTGTGAAAACTAATCACAAGGTACTGTACAGAGTCACTCTACAGCAAACAGAAAGGAAAAATGTTTTTATAAGACAATAATTTCATTTTATTTGATTTTTTTAATTCATTTTTTTCTTTGCTACAACCTTGTCTTTTTACAGAATGTCATCTGAATGTGATCAATGAGTCCCTGCTTTAAAAGTCCAATAAAAGAAAACTATAAATGTCACTGAAAAAGTTTGCTTGAAGTTAAAAAAGATTTTTGAAGGTTGTCAGGTATTATTAGAGATGCATTCTGCTGACAGATGTCAGTTTACATGTTTTCTGAGGTCTCCTTAATGCCACCTTAGTCATCTCCCATCGGGATGTCAGACCACCAATCGGGCACTACAATAAACTGGCCCTCGTAAATCACTAAGGAGCTCTATTGAATTAGCTCTCCAGCCAGATCAAATCTAGCATAATTGGTTAAATGCATTATGCTGATTAATCGGTTCTGCAAACTGTAATAAAGTTGCAAGCAGCTCATAGCTTTGTTTATTTTTTTTCTTCACTGAGAAATCTTTAGGAATGACTAGGCAAATGAAAGTAAGTTTTCTCCTCCTTTTTTACTGCCAGTCTCCCACTCGGCTCTCCTTTTTGATTGTTCTTCCATTCTGTAACTTAGGCTTCCAGTAAAAGCTCTTTCTACCACCACCCCCTTCTATCTCATTATCTTCCTCCCTATCTTCTGATGCATAGGCTTTTAGGAATGAAAAACTTTGCAAAGTAACAAAACTGCCCATTCTAACAAAGAAAATCCCATTCTTCTTCTCTCTAATCACAGCCCCTTCATCAGTAAAAGCCTGAAACATGCAGCCTGTATTTAAAGGACTGCTTTTGTGCGCTGAATAATGCTATAATTGCAGTACACATTTTGGAGAAAGAGCCACAAATCCAATAGATGTTCCAAGAGGAGAACTATTTACACTTATCAAGTACTTCTTCAGCAAAATTCAACTTTTCAGAAATTGACAAAAGCCTGTCTTCTTTTTTCTTTTTCTTTTTTTTGGGGCACTCATTTGGTGCTCATCTGCATATTAAACCTATGTTTCATACAGAAATCAATAAAACCTCTGGTGAGCTGCTGTGCTTTTACAGTAACGTGACTGTGTCAGTGTGTGATTATGGGGTGTAAAAGAGTAAAGTAGTAATGGGAACAGTCTGATTTGCTCTATAACAGTATGCTGTTCATGCAAACCAAAATCTTCCTGCACTCTACATATTAAAAGCTTTCCACTTTTAATCTTCTAGAAGGCTTTGACTATGAAACAGAAACATGAACTTCTAATTGCTTCTTGTAAAACTGAATCTATAACAGTTGGATAGTTTGGAGCTTTAAGCTTAATCTTTTACATATTGGAACGAGAAGCACTCCGAGACCCAAAAACCTCCACCCAGGCAGCTCACTCTCTGGGCAGTATTTACTTTTAAGGGAATAATATTGTATTTAGTATATATTCATTTTCTTTTCTTTGTTCTTTTTAAACGTACTTTAATAAATTTGCAGTGCAGTAAAAATCATGTAAGGGTAGCATGACAAATGTTTACTTTGATTACACAAACAGGAGGTTTGGAGGAGGAGGTTATGGACAATAGGTACTGATTTATAAATAAATATTTCTAACTAACCAGTCAGCTCATTTATTTCTTCTTGACAATACTTTTTTTAAAAGATATAAAACATTTTGACGTCACCTTGAAAGAAACTGAGAAGTGAAATGTAAAAGTGAGGTCAGAGGTAAACTGTGACACGATATTTGAATGCAAATTATAATGTGATATTTAGACTCATATACCAACTTTGTTGTGCCCAGCATGGCCCCACTCTACACCCCTACAAAGTTTTATGATAATATATTCAAAACCTTTCAGGCTATTGGGTTCACAAACAGAGCTCACAAACATGCACTACCAAACACATAACCTTCTTGGCAGAGATTAAAAAAAAAAAATGAACACCTTAAATTTCTAAAAGTCAGTTGTTTTGGGTGTTTGTACAGTAATAATGATGGGAGTTAGTGTATCAATGAATTGAAATCCGGACAGGACAAGCCAATAGGTTCAGGAACCAGTACCAAGGTGAGTGCTCTAAGTTCTGGCTTACAGCTGGAGAAGTAAAACTGGATAAATGGTCAGTCATGATAAAAATCTGAGAACCCATCGACTACTCTGCTGATTTAGTCTTTGGGGATGACAGCCAATATTTCGGGAGCTTCTGTTGAATCAAAATCATTGCATGTCAGCACATGTATTCCCTCACAATTTTACTCACAAACAAAACCTGTTCAAATATGCCTGTTTACTTTAACTACAAATGGAGTAAAAAAAAAAAGAACCACAAAGCTTCTGGTACTAAAAATATTGGCCCTTGCCTGCATACTCTGTATATTCATGAGCAGAAACCACACATACTGGCTAACAACTTGTCAATCACAAGATGTTAACCAATGACAATATCCTGGATAATTTCTCTTTATGACACTGAGAATGAACAAAAGTGTTTCATTTAACAGACCTGAAATGAGCAACTGAGATCATAAATTCATAAATTCATTGGCTCCCTGTTAAATCTAGAGTAGAATTTAAAATCCTTCTCCTAACATACAAGGTCTTGAATAATCAGGCCCCATCTTATCTCAAAGACCTTATAGTGCCATATCACCCCAATAGAGCACTTCGTTCTCAGACTGCTGGCTTACTTGTGGTTCCTAGGATACTTAAAAGTAGAATGGGAGGCAGAGCCTTCAGCTTTCAGGCCCCTCGTCTGTGGAACCAGCTCCCAGCTTGGATTCGGGAGACAGACACCCTCTCTATTTTCAAGATTAGGCTTAAAACGTTCCTTTTTGATCAAGCTTATAGTTAGGGCTGGATCAGATGACCCTGAACCACCCCTTAGTTATGCTGCTATAGGTCTAGGCTGCTGAGGGGGGGTCCCATAATGCACTGTTTCTTCTTATTCACCTTTATTTACTTGTTTATGCTTCACTCTGTATTTAATCATTATTATTAATCTCTGCCTCTCTTCCACAGCATGTCTTTTGTCCTGTCTCTCTCCCCTCAGCCCCAACCGGTCGCAGCAGATGACTGCCCCTTCATGAGCCTGGTTCTGCTGGAGTTTTCTTCCTGTTAATGGGTAGTTTTTCCTTCCCACCGTCGCCAAGTGCTTGCACATAGGGAGTCGTTTTGACTGTTGGGTTTTCTCTGTGTTACTGTAGGGTCTTTACCCACAATACAAAGCGCCTTGAGGCGACTGTTTGTTGTGATTTGGCGCTATATAAATAAAATTGAATTGAATTGAATAAAGTCTTTTTGCAACCAGAGCTATCTCCCCTTGGTGCCTTTTAAAAAGAATGCAGGTCTAACGGACTTCGGCGTTGGCTTCTGTTGTCAGACCCAGAAGCTACATCCATTTTTTTATACTGTCTGTGAGGGGAAAGTTATTGTTGACAAGTTTGGGAGATTTTCCTTCCTTGCTGGGCACCCATGTTAGCTTAAGCCACTTTGTATGAAAGCATCCAGTAACAGATTTCACTGGATGTTAAACACTTGGGGGTGCTGTAAAACTGACATTAATGTTTGTGGAAACATTTGTAAAATGTCTTTGGGGTGTGACAACTCCTGGTTGCAATAATCAAATTAATTTTACACATGCAAACAATGCATTTAACATGGTAAAATGTACAAAGATTTATCAGGCTTTACTTACTGAAGCTCTATTCGCGCTAAAGCAATCCACTCCAGAAAGCCAGTTCAGAGGCTGCAGCCAACATGGCCTGATCTATTGCCCTAAAAGTTTGCTGTACCATTCATATCATGGGAAATTTGAATAAATATTTATCACGTATGTGGAACATGTCCCTTGTCAACAGAGATATTACACAGTCTGTTCCTCCAGCAATTTGGCAGCCAAGCATCAAGGCTACCATCCAACATCCATCCAAAATATCAATCTTTCAACTGACCCAGAGCTATAGTGTTATTCTAATGAGCACAGCAAGCTTTGACACCACTATAAGAAGGAGGCCTCTCTCTGTGTCCACATCGTCACGCAGTTGTGATCCTATTTGACAGATTAGGCTTTTACGTGAGTTCTCTGGCAAGATACCAGAAGGATCTATTCCATGAATGAAAGCTTCTCACACAGTGTCCTTTTCCAATTGCTGCTACTGAGTAAGACTACATCCACTCTGTTCTCTTTGCTGCTTTTAACTTTTCATTAAGCAAGAGAGTAAAAAAATTTTTTGAATTTTTAATTAGTTCAGATGGAAAATATTTGGGCCTCATGCATACATGTTCCCAGTATAACAGGTTCATCCCATCATGTAGAAAAGAGTCTCTCCACACTGTCTTTTAAATGTGCATCACACAAGGTTGAGAACTAAAAGAGACAGAGCTTTTGCAACAGTGGCCCCAAGACTCTGGAACTGTCTCCCTCTGAGCC
Source organism: Pterophyllum scalare (assembly GCA_024447675.2). Taxonomy (NCBI): domain Eukaryota; kingdom Metazoa; phylum Chordata; class Actinopteri; order Cichliformes; family Cichlidae; genus Pterophyllum; species Pterophyllum scalare. The sequence goes on from JAMQGT020013246.1 coordinate 67,600, forward strand.
TGAGATCTGTGGACTCAGTGATCTCTTTTAAGAGACAGCTAAAAACTCATCTTTTTAAAAAATAAAAAAAAAATTGCTTTTGGGCAACTTTTTTGTTTTGATGTTCTAGGATTTTTGCTGTGAAACACTTTGTGATATTTATCTTGAAAGGTGCTATAAAAATAAAAGTTTACTTACTTACTTAGATTACTTCTGCAGTCAGAAAATGATTGCATCATGCTGGATGTCGCTATCATCAAAGAGCGCTGGCGCTCATAACTAAACTGTTGATAGGCAAAATATTTCCACTACATCACTCTATAAATGCAAGACCAATTACTGATAATATTTAGTTATTTGTGTGTTTTTTGATTTACAGCTTGCAGTGGGACCCTACTTTTAAAGGGCAGAAAATGTCCATCTCATCCAGCTGTGCTTCCTTCTGGTCACTATGTTTCCAGACACATTTTTGCCAAGCTGTCTTAAAGTTTCTTCAATTCACAACTTAATTTGTCAGTGGTGCTGTTTACTGTATGCATCCATCAATCACACTGAATGTAAGTTAATGTATTTGCTTTAAATGCTTGCTTTTCCCCCTTGAAATACAAGAGAATTTATAGATTTTAGCAGCAAAGCATGGGGCCTGTTTTTTGCAAGACTCTGAAAATAGATACGCCTGAAAACAATACAGATTCTTCCTCTGTTAATACAACAAAAAACTTTATGAGATTCTAAACACTATCATCCTGTAAAGTGTGTTTCACACAGGAAAAGAGTAATGCTTTTTATGGATTACAATATGTGTGTCTTATTAGCGATAAAAGCCAGCACAGGGTTATATTCCTGCACCCACTATCATTCCAAATTTAAACAGCAGCTTAGACAAAATTTAGAAGTTTCTGCTCATGGGCTCTGGGTAAAAGTAATTTGCAGCGTAATTATCCACAACTGGAGTCTCAATTACCCAGGGACAGCATTAGTCGATGGAAACTGCACCGAGTGTACTTGTCATTGTACTTATTTTAAGTCTTGCGTGATCTTGTTGCTGCTTTGCCACAAACACACAAATACAAAGATAGCTACAGCCTCCACCATATAAACAGCGTGCCTAGATGTTTATGTAATTATTCATATAAAAATCTTGTTTATATGGAAATCTCTCGCAGGGTTATAATGGTTGTCCCTGTATACACTGTTTTTCAGAATTACTTAATTCGATAAATCTCTACAGTAGAGATGGAAAGCCAAAAGTCTGGCCAACCCCCACGCCCACAACGGCCAAGTGTGCACACTGCCCATTTTGCATTTCGGCATACCTCCTTTTTTTAAGAACAAGGACAGCGCACGCACGCACACACATGCACACACACACACACACACACACACACACCTTGCGCCTGTCCACGGTTTTAAGTCTTAAGAATATATGAGCTGTCAATACTTAATCAATACCTTGTCTCGTTAGCTAAATGAATGGTGCAGTCAGCCAAAATGGTGACTGCACTTGTAAGAAAAGATGATCATTTCTAATCCATAAAGTAAAAACAAGTTGTCTTTTAATTAAATCCTATTTAGTCATTACCCAAAAAACATTGCTTCAGTGTTTGTCTCAGCAGACACACACTAGTATGCCAAAATTTTAATTGACATCTGTTGTTTGTTTCTCTTTTAAGTCTATTCTTTTTTGTGCGTCATTTCCCTTGATTCTTTCCCTTTTTTTAAACTGCTGTTATTCTGCTGGATCAACTGATTACAACAGCAGCACAAACATTCAAACCAAAAACAGACTTTAGTTTCAAGGCATCATTATTCAGTCTGCTGGCTGGTTTACTGGCTGATTTTACAAATTAAGCGAAAGTTAATTAAGTTGCATCTTGTGCGACTGCTGAACTGCAGAGCAGCTTTGTTTTACAGCCGCTGAAGCAGTGGTCCTTTTCCTTCTGTGTCCCTCCTTAGAAGTTCAAGCACTGCACCCCACATTTTTTTTTTTAGCAAGGACTAACAAGGAAAAAAAGGATCAATGTTTAATTTTGCTTAAATGAAGGTCAGCATGTTAGTTTCAGAAAACTTTTTTCCTGCAACAAAAAAAAAATTATATTCATTCACCTTTGTTTCATTTCACATTTTCCCCTGGTTGTCCACCCCCACCTTTCCACCTCAACCAGTGGGTGGGTTTTTCATATCATTTATTTTTATGTTGTACCTTTGGACAAATTAATGTGCAGTACTTTGCCGAGAAGTGATAATGCAATTCTTCTGTCAAGTAACATTGACACTGATGATTTATGACAAGAGGAAAGGACAGGATGGCATTTTACAATCTTGGACATACCCACAGAGATCATTCACAATCTTTCAAAAACTGAATATAAATACCTATATTCAATCATTTTCATAATAATAATAATACCAGATAATGTGACAATAGCACAGACATCCAACTCTGCAGCTCCTGCAACCTTCAGGGAGTGTTTAACATCTTAAGGCTCCAATATTCATTTTAGTTGACCTACAAACAGCCTACAAACAGCTTTGTAGACCGTCATCTACAGTGCCTTGCGAAAGTATTCGGCCCCCCTGAACTTTTCAACCTTTTGCCACATTTCAGGCTTCAAACATAAAGATATAACATTTTAATTTTTTGTGAAGAATCAACAACAAGTGGGACACAATCGTGAAGTGGAATGAAATTTATTGGATGTGTCAAACTTTTTTAACAAATAAAAAACTGAAAAGTGGGGCGTGCAATATTATTTGGCCCCCTTGTGTTAATACTCTGTAGCGCCATCTTTTGCTGTAATTACAGCTGCAAGTCTCTTGGGGTATGTCTCTATCAGTTTTGCACATCGAGAGACTGAAATTCTTGCCCATTCTTCCTTGCAAAACAGCTCAAGCTCAGTGAGGTTGGATGGAGAGCGTTTGTGAACAGCAGTCTTCAGCTCTTTCCACAGATTACAGATTGGATTCAGGTCTGGACTTTGACTTGGCCATTCCAACACCTGGATACGTTTATTTGTGAACCACTCCATTGTAGATTTGGCTTTATGTTTTGGATCATTGTCTTGTTGGAAGATAAATCTCCGTCCCAGTCTCAGGTCTCTTGCAGACTCCAACAGGTTTTCTTCCAGAATGGTCCTGTATTTGGCCCCATCCATCTTCCCATCAATTTTGACCATCTTCCCTGTCCCTGCTGATGAAAAGCAGGCCCAAACCATGATGCTGCCACCACCATGTTTGACAGTGGGGATGGTGTGTTCAGGGTGATGAGCTGTGTTGCTTTTACTCCAAACATATCGTTTTGCATTGCGGCCAAACAGTTCGATTTTGGATTCATCTGACCAGAGCACCTTCTTCCACATGTTTGGTGTGTCTCCCAAGTGGCTTGTGGCAAACTTTAAACAGTCTTCTCCTTGTTTGAGATGAAAGTTTAGAGGGACGGCCGGGTCTTGGTACATTTGCAGTGGTCTGATACTCCTTCCATTTCAATATGATTGCTTGCACAGTGCTCCTTGAGATGTTTAAAGCTTGGGAAATCTTTTTGTATCCAAATCCGGCTTTAAACTTCTCCACAACAGTATCTCGGACCTGCCTGGTGTGTTCCTTGGTCTTCATGATGCTCTCTGCACTTGGAACAGAACCCTGAGACTATCACAGAGCAGGTGCATTTATACGGAGACTTGATTACACACAGGTGGATTCTATTTATCCTCATCAGTCATTTGGGACAACATTGGATCATTCAGAGATCCTCACTGAACTTCTGGAGTGAGTTTGCTGCACTGAAAGTAAAGGGGCCGAATAATATTGCACGCCCCACTTTTCAGTTTTTTATTTGTTAAAAATGTTTGACACATCCAATAAATTTCATTCCACTTCACGATTGCGTCCCACTTGTTGTTGATTCTTCACAAAAAATTAAAATGTTATATCTTTATGTTTGAAGCCTGAAATGTGGCAAAAGGTTGAAAAGTTCAAGGGGGTCGAATACTTTCGCAAGGCACTGTATGTGTTGTTTAACGCTAGGTAAAAAGCTGGAGATACCTATGGCTTCTCGGAGATAGCAGACTGAGGAAGACTATATATAAAAATATATATTCACAAAACCAGAAGACAAGGAAGAGACAGGTATTTTCAGGAAAAAAGAAAAGAAAAACAGGGTTGAAACAGATCTCCACTGTGCTCTAATATTCTGCTGCTTATCTGGGTTCAGGTCACAGTCTAAGCAGAAGTCCAGACCTCCCTCTCTCTGGCCACTTCTTACAGCTCATCCAGGAGGACACAGTGGTGTCCCTGAGCCAGCTGAGAGATATAATCTCAACAGCATGTTCTGGGTCTGCCATGGAGCCTCCTCCAGGTAGCACATGCCTAAAACACCTCACCTTAGAGGTGCGCTGGAGGGATCCTGGTCAGATGCCCAAACATCCTGAATTGGCTCCTTTCAATGTGAAGAAGCAGCAGTCTACTCGGATTTGGAGGTGGTAAGTTTCATTCCAGCTGTTTCACACTTGGTTGCAAACTTCCCCAGTGCAACCTGGAGGTCAAGGGTCAAGAAATCCCACAGAATTACATCATCTGCAAAAAAGCAGAGACAAGCTCCGGCACCCTCCACACCTTGGCTGTGCCTAAAAATTCTGTCCACCCACCGAGAACAAGTCTGACTCCTGCTGTCAAGGTAAACTAAGCTCTCACTATGGTGGTACAGAGACTGGTAACAACTAAAAACAACTTACAGTAAGCTAATTACACACTACAGGCAGCTATAGCACACAGTTTGCGTCATGCTATGCTCAGTGCATGATAACATGTCACAAACATTTGCTACTTTCCTGTCTGTGTTTCAGGAACAAAAGTAAAACCTTTTTCAAGTAGATTTTCCATACGAGTGTTGGGCAGTCACATCAGAAGGTGGAGTTTCCTCACTCTGAGGAGGGTCAGTGATGCTTGGATTGGGTCTTGCAATGTAGCTGTATCAGCGTTCCTTTTCATGTGTGGCATAACCAGGGCACGCCCCAGCTGTCTCAGGTAAATTTGGTGACATCTCCAATATTCTAACTTCTGGGATTCTGGGAAGCTCCCCATCCAGAGTTTTTCTTCTTTAAAATGACTGACAGAGTGCCCCTACACGCCTTGATGGAGTATGACACTTGAATTAAGGACCCATGGCAAACTGAATAAATGTTAGTTATATATAGTTACATATATATTTGTATTTTAAAGCACTAATCAAAGCAGAAACAGAAAATAATGATGTGGCAACATTAGGAACAAATTGATTGAAAAAGTCATAAAAACTGGAATGAATTGAAAAACCCTTATGAGATATGGCAAAAATGGCCTGAATGGACCCAAGTTGGTAGGATGAGGATTAAAGGGTGATGTCAGTCTTCTCACAGTTAATGCAGATTTGCCACACTGCTGCACTGCATACAGCATATACATGGCCTTTTTTCTTATTAATAGAGCTTGCATACAGGTTCACTGAAAATATTAAATTTCTGTCATGTTAACAAATGATGCAGCATGCTCATAATCTGGCAATCTAAAGAAGTGTGAATCTTTTTCTAAAGAAAGTATGAATGTGTTGCCATTAACAGAAAAACAAAAAAGTGTGAATACATAAACACAACAAGCAAAGATGGTAGCTCATACAGCCCTGATAGCTGTCTATTTTACTCAGGCATTACCAAGCATTACAAGCATGACCAAAAAAACTCTAGAAATGTCCACATCTGTTACAAAGACACAAAAATGATGAAATACAGCATTACAGAAATTTAGCACAAGGTAGTATCACAGAATCTGCATGAAACTTTGTCCCTGTTATTATTTAATGCTTTCATTATTTTATTTTGTTAAATTCTATTCATTTATTTATTGGTTTAAGATGAAAGCCAACATTCGTCTCATCCCCGGCACAACAGCAGCAGCCAAGAATCACTGGGTGGTGGAATATCAATTTTGGATACAGAGTGGAGGAAATGAAAAACATTTGAAACAGAAACACCATCTGCCAAAATTCAAGGTTTGGAGAGTGCATTGTTGTGACACTGATGTAAATTATGTAGCAGTTCGTGTCAGTACTTCTGGCTTGATAATTATGGCCGCAAAGGCAGTGTTTATTTACTGTTAATCCTGAAATCAATCTCACATGATTGCACAAGCACGTTCACAGATAAAAATCTAAGTGCAGCTGCGAGAGAAAAAAAAATCCTGATTGCTGAGAGAAAAATTAAATAATCAGAAAGGTTGAAATGAAAGTCACATTTTCCACATTGCTTGGATGTGAAATAATAAAATCCACTTGATGTTAAATCTCTTTGGTGCCTTCCAGCCCTTTGTGCCATATTTGTCCATCAATCTCACATGAAGAGAAAGATTGGATTAACTTAATTTTTTTTTTCCAAACAGATGCCGCTTTCCTTTTTAGAAATTTGAAATTATTTGGCAACCTGCTTCCAGCTTCACAAAATAGCTGTAACCTCACTTTGAATACAATATCGCAACTAAATTAATATACAGCTAGCAATGGAATCATCCCTGCACATGCAGGTCCACATAATGTCTCTCAAACCAGAAAGGCACTTTGAAATGGCATCCTCTGCCAATGTCACGGACCTACTTCACAGTTTAAAGGAAAGCGATTCTAACATTCTTTCCTGGCCCGTGCACCAGTTCTCCAAGTTTTATGAAATCCAGCTAGTTGAATGTTCCTGCTGACAGACATCTAAACAGATAAGACAGTTGGTAATGATCACATGCCTGCACCTCGGCACACACTTTGGCAAAGGAATAAATCTACAAGTTTTCTCTGCTGAATGTTTTCCTTTTGTCTTCACAGTTCACGCCTACAAAGCGCACTTTTATTCACTGGCTCAGTCCCATTATTTCAGAGGCTAAGAGAGTTGCTTTTCTTCCTGCACATCTACAGATTCAACTGACCCGACTTTGCAAATATTTCATGTTTTTTGTAATCCTTTACCCTTGTGCATTTGCCCTCACTGCTCCTGCTAACGCCTACTCATATTTATTTCCTTTTCACAAAAGTCTTTCTTGCCCTATGATCTGAAATCAAACAGTAATTCAGATCCTTTTATTGAGGCGTACAGGCTATGCTCACCTCTATGCTGTTTATCATTAATTAATATGATTTGTTCTCCCACCATCGTTTCTATTACTAGCATCCCTTGGCGAACTGCATGCCTGTTCTCTGTTCTTTATACTCCAACTGTGAACTAAAATGAACTTTGATTCTCACTGAAGACTTCCATCTGTCATCACAGGTGAAAGTCTAAAATGAGCCTTTTATCTGGATGAAGGATGGAAGTTGTGTTGAAAGGGAAATCAGCATACATTAAAACTTCAAAACACAAACACATGTTCAAAAATGAGACCTCTGGCTTCTCCCAGCATGTCCTAAAATAAAGGGCATGTTTACATCGGACAGGAGGGCGCAGGAAAACCACAAATATAGTAGGTACTCTTATTTCTGTGGAGAATCACGTACTAGTTTTTCAGCACGTTGAAAGCGAGTACTGATTAGGATATGCTAATCAAGACACAGTTTTTGCTCATCTTTGTGCCAATGCAACCCTGCTAAAATCTGTCTGAAAAGGAGCTTTGATAATGACACTGAGGTGAACACAGATGACTGTGCAAATGAAATCAGACCTCTATTCTTTAACTATAGTGTCCTGATGAAGGGAAACTTCTTACATTGGACAGTTAAGACAGCTTAGCAGAGACCAAAGTTTTAAATTGTATTTTTAGGCACTTTGTTACTAGCAGCCTGTTGCAAAAATGCATCACTTGCTCCCCGTGTCTCTAGCTGAATCTATGAAAAATGTCAAACACAGCACAACAACACAACAAGGTGAAACATGGCTTATCCTGCCATGTTCAGAAGTGTGTTGTTAAAAAAAATTAAGAAAAAACAAGTAGATGAACAGGGCAAAGACAATGAACAGTATCTGAAAGTCATCTCCTTAAGAAATAGGGAATAAAATCCAGCAAAGACCTGACACAGGACCTGAGAAATGCATTTGGCCCCTCAGGTGATCTATCCACTGTTCACTGAAGCTTCATCAGAAATGGGTTCGGTGGAAGGGTGGCTGTCAATAGGCCATGTTTAAGGAAGAAAAGGAGAGAGAAAAGGCAGAGGCATGCTAAAATCAGTGGCAACTTGTCTTATGGAATGATGAATCCAAATTTGAAATTTTGGTTCAAATTGTTGTGAATATGTCAGGAGAAAGGTACAACAGTAAAAGTCTACGGCCATCTGTAAATCATGGTGGAGGCTCTGTCTTGGTTTGGAGTTGTATTTTAGCCAGCAGTTTGGGGGATCTTGTCAAAATTGATGGAATTATCAACACAGAAAAATACCATCAGATTTTGATCCGCCATGCAATACCATCTGGAAAGCATCCAAATGGCACCTGCTTCATTTTTCGTGAAGATGATTACATACTGCCAGAGCAGTAAAAGCATACCTGAATAAATAAAAAAACACACACACAATCGAACACTATCAGTCATTGATTAGCCTCCCCAGGGACCAGACCTCAACATTATTGAAGCAGTGTGGGATCATCTTGACAGAATGGAATAAGAGGCAGCCAACATCTAAAGAAGAGCTTTGAATATCCTTCAGGAAGCCTGGAGATCTATTTGTGAAGACTACTTAAAGAAATGATAAGAAAGCTTATCTAAGATTCAAGACTTTCGCACAGTACTGTAGTTTTGCTCTTTATTTCTGGATAGTTGTAATCATTTTTCAGTTCACGGTTATTGTATCTGGGACCTCAGTTAATTTTACTAACTGGCTCCTTAGGGATAAAAATATCCAGTTTTTGTCTCCATAAATTTTTATCTACCCCTTTTCTTAATTTTCAGTCTTGGTAAGTTTGACTTTTCCTGATAGTTTCCAATTAGATTAACTTTTTTATATAGATAATATTTTAGGATCTCATTGAATGTATCTCCTCCGCAAATCCCCACCTTATTGTGGTGGGGGTTTTGTGTGTCCCAGTGATCCCAAAAGCTATGTTGTCCAAGGGCTTTTGCCCCCTGCTAGGGTCTTCCAAGGCAAATTGGTCCTGGGTGCAGGGCCAGACATAGAGTGATTCCAACGACACAGTTTATCCTGCCCGGAATAGGGTTACCAGAGCCCCACCCTGGAGCCAGGCTTGGAGAGGGAGCTCAAGGGAGGGTGTCTGATGGCAGGCCACTCAGTCCCTGTGCAACTGCAGTGAGAACTTGGACCACATTGCTGCCAATAACTCAGACTCATTTCCTGTGGGTGCTGGACTCCACCAGGACTACCCTTTGTCACTGATTCTGTTCAGAATTTTTCTGGACAAAATTTCTAGACATAGCTAAGGGATGTAAGGCTTCCACTTTGGTGGGCATCTGACCAGGATCCCTCCAGGGCACCTCCTAGGTGAGGTGTTTCAGGCATGTCCTACTCCATGGCAGAACACCTTGGGGTTGGAGGAGGTGGCTGGGGAGAGGAAGATCTGGGCTTCCCTGCTTAGGCTGCTGCCCCCCACAACCCAGCCCCGGATAAGCGGAAGAAAATGGATGGAAGGATGGATGGACAACTGGAAAATATATACTAAGAATATTTTGTTGTCTCAATGCAGCTTGTCAAATGTAAGGCTTTGCAGCTTTTCTTCTTTTACATATTTTGAAAGTGAGCCTCTTTGGGTTACTACTGACGACTGGAAAGAAAACTAAAGCAATTAAAGGTTGAACTGAAGATTAGAGAAGCGTTTTTCCCCACACTATAGACAATCATCTAACTCATGCAAATTTAATGAAGGGATTAATGAAAATGATCGTTAGTTGCGGCATTAAAATGAAAAGTTATGTGAGAAGCATATAATTAAAAGCAAAGTTTAACCTGCTTTTCGCACAAACGGTTCTGGTAATCAATTGCTATTTTTCAAGCAAAAAGAATATTTTCCAGTTTCATCTTCTGTTTGTTGGACCTGTTGGCACAACAAGTTAATTAAAGTTGTAACTTGCAATCTGGTTACCGTTTTAATTTTTGTGCTGTTTTCTTACATTTTAAGAGAGTGAATTGGTTATTTTTAATGACACAATGGTAAAAATAGTTGCAGCTCTACTCACTCACGCTGTTCCCATGTTTGCTTACTGTCACACCTTTACTCAGTTTCTACAAAAAATTACTTGATCACTTACTATTAATCAGGCAGTTAGGCACCATTTAACCAGTAAATAGCTTATTCCTAATGAGACTCTGCATTTAGAAGCTGTATGTCAAAGTCTACAGCAAAGTCAGTTCCACAGACAAATGATAATGCAAAGGAACTGAAATGCTTGACAACACAGAGCAGCTTATTGTATCATATATTCCAGGAAATAATACATAATGATGAGAAGAGCTGCAGTTTTAATAATCACGCAGATTTGTTTGTGTGTTGTTATATTTATGATTCTCTATTTTGCATGATTTGCCATGAGACAACGTTCCCAACAAATCTGTTCAAGAATGAGCCTTGATAATGGCACTGAGATGAACACAGCAAAATGTGGAAATGAAATCAGACATCTATTCTTGAACTACAAAGCCCTGATGGGGAGAAACAAAGGAGGAGGAGGAGGGAAGGGTGTACAGGTAAATTAGATTGAAAGGGAGAGAGAAGGGCCAGTCAGCCGAATGTGGGAGAAATGGAAATAAATCAAAAGTCTGAAAAAGAAATGATATACTGTGGTAAGATGGAAAAGAGGAGAGTAGCAGGAGGAAGGCGAGGGAGAGCAATGTCAGTGAGTGAGCGCTCAAGAGGAAATCAGCTGCTTTCTAATGGGCGCTGATTACATCTCCTCCTAAATGTCAAGTACATTTCCATTTAAAGTGCCCTGCTACTTAAAAAGGCATGATGAGAGGCACACCCAGACCACACACACGTGGGCTTATACATACAGTTACACAGCCCACAGATTCACAGACGCATGCGCAAGAGTAAACACATGTAAGCAAACAGCGCAAAACTGCACACAAGAACATTTGTCATTTCTTCAAACATCTCTAAGTTCATGAATCATACCAAAGTGACACATCAGCCAGAGTACACTTCAGTCTCATCAATAAAATCCACACACATACACACACTTCTATAGCCTTCATTTTCAACCCACCCTCAAATCTGCTCTGAACCAATGAGGCATGTGCTCCCACCGGGGTTTGGTAATGAGTGCCAATCAGGATCACCGTAGCCAACAGCGAAGACCAGGAAGATAGATGAGTGGCCAACAGGCGCCACTGCACTGGAGTGAACAGAGCTCAGGGATACATTCAATATGTCACAATAACACACACATGGTCTACCACCTCCAGCCCTCACCCCCATACTCACACACACACACACACACACACACACACACACACACACACACACACACACACACACACACACACACAGTGAAAAAGCTTGGTGTGTGACGAGAACACATTTTCCCAGCGTCTGCCAACATGCAGAAACGGAGGCAGCCGTTCTTTATTATCTTCTCTATCACATGTGCACAACAAAGAAAGCTCACAGGCATTCACGAAACAGCACAAACACAACATACGCACTTGCAATTTCACACTATTTCACAAAACTGTTGAACAGCCATCTTTATTTCCAGTCAGCTCAGTGACCGTGAATCTCGCATCCAAAATGCTCTAATGCAAAGAAAAGATTTACAAATAACATCTCAGCACTACCTTTGCAACTTTGCAAAATGAAATAATGCGACCGGAAACTGAAGTCCACCCTGTGGTGGTCTCACACTAACACCACATCAATATTCAGACTCATTGTGATGTTAAGCACATACCTGCAAAGTGTTATGACTGCAAAAATCTATCCGTGGACAGACACACAAACACCTGCCAAAAGCCTTCTGTGTGGAAGTCTCATTTACAGTAGATGACTTCTGCTCTGTGACATGGTGCATTATCATGCTGGAAGTAGAAGGAAGTAAGTAGGAGAACTGCTGCAGCAGAGCTACAGGAGATGGGGTACACCTGGGGGCAAGCTCAGGATGTGGCAAGGGTTAAGTGGAGGGAACTTGTTGTAGCCTTGTGTCCCAGTACGGGATGAAGAGGGCAAGAAGAATAAACCATGACATGATTTATTTGTATGCTGTTCCTAATAAAGCATTCTGTGCTCTCCATGCATCAGGAATGCTAAAAGATTCATCCTTAGGTGTATTGCAAGACAGGGCATAAGGTGTGACTTTTTGTACGTTCAGAGCCTTAGCTATAGTATACAAGTATGTGTATTGAATATAATACCGTAGCTGGTATTGTTTTCAGCTTGTGCGCGTATGTGTGTGTGTGTGTGTGTGTGTGTCACTATGACAAACCTACAGGTTTTAGAAATATCGCAACAAGTTAAGTCTACTTCAGTGGCCTCCCCAGTCAACTGATCTAGATGTGGTAGAATGGGATATTAGCAGCATCAATATGCAGCTGACATACTGTACCTGTAATCATGCATCCCTGTCAAGAAAAACGTAGGCTGTTTGAGAGTCCTACCCAGTATTAACATGGTGTTCCTAATAAAATGGTCAGTAAATTAAATTAATATCTCTCTGACAGTCTCAGTCGATATGGAAAACTTTCTTTGTAAAGATATAAATTATTACCAAGCTGTTGCATTACTTTCATTAGTACTGCAGGTGTACATATTAAAATGGCCAATCGGTGAAGAAACTACACATATAATTAAAGCATGCAAAAATATACTGGACTACACAGCTCAGGCTCTTAAGCTATGAATCAGTACTCAAAGTTAAATCATATCTAAATGTGAATGGCAAAAAATAACCGCAAGTGCAGAACATGCTTGCATACGCAGCCACACGATATACTCGTCAAACACAAATAACCTTTACGGCCCACATATTGCACAGCTTTGAATTTTTTAACAAGCAACAAGTGGATCTGTTGAAACTCAGAAATTGGAAATTGAAGTTATGTGGACATGTGCTACTTATGTGCTACTGGACTGCTAGGCGACATAATGACACCTTAGTATCTGATATAAAAAAGAACCTTCAGTGGCCTATGAGGTACCTGTGTGCCAAGTTTCATTGCTCAGCTCCTGATCATTTAAGAGGAGTTGGCAACCAAAGAAACAAACAGGCAGAGCTTTGGTGTATCACAGTAAGCTATTATAGAACTTCTAGAAGCATCATTAGAATAAAACTTTGCAATATTCATAAGGCTGGAGTCTGCTTGTAAAAGCCTCAGCATGTAAAGTAAGTGTATTAACCCACTCCAAGCAGTCCATGGAAGCTAAGATTATGTTTTGCAGCTGAGCTGAAAAATGTTGATCACATCAGTGTAAAGCTCTATATGTCAAGGAGGGAGTGATCATATGTAACTAATATGTAACTTTAGATGAGTGATCATTTGTAACTAATATGATCACTAATGAAACGGTACAGCAGGAACACAGCAGCATAAAGCCTCACAGAAGCTGATGAATGTATCAATGCTATAGTTACAGTGTAACAGTGTTACAATATGAGCAGCCACATGTAAAAGAAAAAAATATTTGACAGGTTCAGCAAATGAGGGAGACAGTTCTTCTCAGACACAAATGTATTAATTAGAAATTTGCAAGTGATGAGAGCGTGAGAGGCCTTGGGGAGAGGACAAAAGCACTGATGGCATGACTCAGAGATTACATCAGTGTGAAAGACTGAGGGAAGGAGTGGCAGAGATTTGGAAGAAATGATTAAAAATAAATGCATTTTTGTTGATGCCGTTGATTTTTTTATTTATTTATTTATTTTGTCCAGCTAGTTTTTGATAATGTGTGAATCACATCTGCATTTTTAATCAGTCTGAAGATAGCACCATCCACCTGCAACAACACTGGGAAATCATAAAAATATTCTGTATTCTGTAGATGATGGCACAGAAAGAAAAGAAAGGCAAAAGGCATTAAAAGCTTTAATGAGGCTGGTGTACCAGAATACTTATAGCCGCAGAAGAGCAGTCATCGTTTCATCTTACAAGACAGTATTTTCCATGATAATCCAAGTACAATAAACCCACATGATTTTTTACTCTCGAGAGGTTAATTGTTTGGTAAATTTAATTTCCCAAGAATCAGCCTCAAGCAGCTGCCTGACAGCACATAAAAAAAAAATCACATATCCATCAGCAGCCAATTTGCGCTACTTTAATGCAAGAATCACTCACAGCAGGCACAAAGGTAGACAGAAGCAGAGAGGAGTTCGGAAGTGACTACCAGTGAACGTAACCCTGTCTCATTCTTCTCACTGTATCTTAATAAAGCCTCACAGTCTATTCTGCCCTTGTCAGCACTTGTTAACCTACACATTGATTCTTCTGCACTACTGTACATCTTCTTTAATTAAAGTCACTGAATCTGGCTCTCCACCAAGCTGCATTTCTGAGTGCGTAGCTGTCATCACGCGAAGACTGGGGCTAAATATAGCCCATTAAATTTACATGTATTGACAAAAGGAGCGGAAAGGTCAGCAGAGAATTGATAATTGATAAACCTAGTTTGACTTCTGGCAAGTTTTTATGGCCTTGAAGATATATTTTAGTGTACAGTAACTCAGGCTCAATCACAATGGGAAAAAAACATCAAAACAACAATAGACAGAGCCAATACTTTCAATATATTTCAAATCTAATTATGTTAAAACACAGTAATACGTGTGGATGACATGGAAAGCCTCTAAAAGCTAATAAAAAATCCATGTTTACATCATAGCAAGAAAATCTATTAGTGCCTTGTTAATAAACTCTCAATTTTGATGTTACACAAAAGCTTATGAACACTTAAATAAGCTGAAATACAGATTTTAAAAGTTACAATGAATAATATGGTGTTTAAAAACCATGGCTCCATTATGAGTAATTCAATGAAAAACTTTACTTTCAGTGTTACCCTGTGTAGAGGAAAAACATATATTCAAACCATCAGAGTGATGGACTTATTCAGTAATTTGGGCTGTTTTGTCTTTTTTGAAACATTGAGATGCCTTCTCTAAATAACTATGTTTATCAGAGAATATGGATGCAAATTTTATGCTTGGTTTGGCCAAAAAATTATACATTTGCTAACATATTTGGACAACATATGCCCAAACAATTATTTCCCAGAGGCAGTTATTTCTGGGAAAGAAAGCTTTAGCAGCCGTTATTTATTTTTAAAACAATTTTCCATGCATTTCATGAACCAAAGTAACCAGTAAAAACACCCATTTAACTTACCTCCATTTTACAATTATCAAGAGATCTGTCAGTGACAGTTTCAACGTTTGGCAGGGTTAATTAGATTTAATAAGGACTCAGAAGGAGAGATGGTGCTTTAGTAAATGAGGTAGTAAAAATTCACAGACAATAAATAGCCATCATGAGGACACAGCATAAGGACACAATACAATATGTCTTCATCCCACAAAAGACGTGTAAGTGACAGTGCTTGGTGCCATGTGAGAGATGAAAACTGAACAGAAAAAAGAACCCATCTGAGCATCGATCACTTTTATGACCCTGGTCTGTTTGCATATTTTAGACCTATAAACAACATGAATGATGTGCCGTGTAATGCACCATAATCGAGATTTATTCGGAGTGTGTATGATAAGGAGATGCTCATGATCTGAGAATCAGGAGGGGCAGCTGCAGCTCCGTGTGTGTGCTTGTGTATGTGTGTGTGTGTGTGTGTGTGTGCGCGCGCGATGTGATTTATTTGATTTAATTAGATCGCCGATGTAAAACAGCTCGCAGGGGGAAAAAAGGTAAAAACGAGCGCCGAGGGAGGCATAAATAACACAAGGCTCTTTCCCCCTTCCTCTCTGTCTTTTTTCTTCCTCTGGCTCGCCTTTTCTCTCTGATCTTCCTTCTGCCCATATACAATCTCTCTTTTTTTCCCCTCCTTGTTCCACTGGACTCCTTTTCCTTCAGCGCTATTGTCTTTTATGCTTCCCCCTGTCTCAGTTTTACTTTACCATCTCACCTTCCTCTCTCTACCTTGCCCTCCCCTTCCCATCTCCTCCTCCATCTCCCTCTGCACTGCTCCCAGCTGAATAATGATAGGGGGTAAACACCTCATTAGGCTAAAAGGCCCACAGGAACAATCAGAGACATGGTACTCAGTCCAACCTGTTACTGTGAATGTTCAGAGAAACAGTTTTGAACACAGCAGGACAAAGAAGAATTTCACACAGTAAAAGGAGAGTGGGTGGTTTGAGTCATTTGATGGAAAAGTTTTTATTTTTGTTTTAAATCAGATGACCAAACTGCACCCTGGCAACAAGATCTACATGCAAAGTGTCACCTGTGCTTCTAGACTCTTAAAACACTTAACTCTCTTTGTCTGAAAACTCATACCGCCATGAGTAGCTGATTTATGGTGAGCAATCAGCAGAGAAAAGAGGCATAAATCTACACTCTCCGGTACTAACTGCCAGTCAAAGTGGTTTATCCAACATCATGAACCTTTATCACCTCATCACATCCACCCATCTTACCGACACAAGGTCAAGAAGCTTATAGTGGGCTTGAATTTCTGAAGGTCCAGTGAAATAGCATCCTTGATTTGAGAAAGTGTTTTCACACTGCTCCTAAACATTTCAGCCGTCTGAATCAGAAGACACTCCCAGCAGAGTAAAAGCAGCTGGTCAGCTGATGTTGCTTCTTACACAGACATATGAAAGTCGTAGCATTCCCCTGTCTGTTCGCAAGATAGCAAATAAGTGCTCTCCAACAACATGAAGCAATTTCTTTAAGGTTAACTGTCTCTTTTTTCACAGCTCCACACAGCTTTTCTCTAAACCCTCTTCTTGACTCTTCAGCCTATTTTCACTTTTATGTGTATCAAAGCACAACAGCATGTACGCTTAACATTTCATCCAGCAGTTAAACATCAGCTCTCTCTGCATGATTAGTAAAACCAAGTGTACAACACCAGGTAATTCAACTACAGATAATCTGTGTTGTATTTACAAGGCTGCACGTGTATGTGTGCATCAATGTGAGAACATAGGACACGTCTATGTGACTTTCAGAATTGTTTCTTTAGTAGTCATTGCAAATACACATAATGAACTACTTTATGATTTACGCATGATAAGCAATAATGTATGGCTACAAATCTCTATGAATTAAAAGCATTTTCACTAACTCTCTCATGGGCTGGTTCATCGGGATTAATTAAGAACTATCCTCATGAGCTTAACACACATCATGTGTGAGTTCAAAGCTTAATCATATATAAAGCAGTTTGCCCACCCAACACTTTATCTGTAGGTCACTACTTGGCATTCCAGCTTCTTGGTTGAGTAGGCAGCTCCCTTGTGCATTTCCCACACTGTCATATATCAGTCAACAGTATCCTCCACTCCCATCGATTGCTTCAATCACTTGCCTCAAAGTCGAGATTAGTTTTACTCAGTACCCACCCCTTTAGGGTCACCAACAGTTACATCGACTGTCATCTGCACAAGTCACTAGATTTTATTGGCATTCCTCTGGTTGCCACATCGCCATTTGTCTCTTCCTCTGTGTACGCCCCATCAGGCGTGTGATCTGTGCTAGCATTCATCTAGCTTTACCGTCATTAACTCAAACAAGCAAAAGGACAGTAGCAAAGCTTTTACAACATATTTAATCGTTGTCTCATTTATATCAGCTTGGATCTTTTGATGTTTGCTTTAAGACAATAACATGCCCTATGAACGAATAGCAAGTCAACAAAGGTTTTGGGGCAATATTCATATGAATGCCTTATAAATGTTATTGATAAACAAAGTGGTAATACATGGGGAACTGATACATAAGTCAACTTTAGATGCAAATTTCATAATAGGTATATCACTCTGTGACAGAGAGCAATGCAAAGTCATCTTCTAAAGTGCTGCCTAAAACATTTAAGGAAAAGCAAATGTGTTAATCAGTCAGCATTATGCTCAGCAAATTTGATGTTTAAAAAGATACTGGCTGTTATAATTTGCTTAAATTAACTGTAATTTACTCTGAGGGCAATTTCTAACACTTGAAAAACTGAAACCTATTACCAGAACAACAGCTCTAGGGAACTTCTCTGTTATTTGATAGCCCATTTTAGGCTTAGACACACACTCAAACACAAACATCACACACAGTAAAACAAACAGCTTGGACAGACTGCAGACATAAGCTTTCAAAAAGTGGCTGGGAGTAGAAACAACACCAAGTGCATATCGAAAGACACTTATACAACGCACAAAATTATTACTTTCACCATCACAATTAGTCTAAAAACCTCCTAAAGCCTAATTCTAAATTACAATACGTATCACATATCATTTCACATTTCTGTCATTTCATTAATGAACTTACCTTATTTTCAATTATTAAACCTGCTTATTATCTATTATACATTCAACTGGAATGAATATAACATAAATATTCATGAAAAATGTTCTTTCCCCAGAATATGAATTGAAATGTGATGACATCAGGATTGACCTTTTCCCCCACTCACCTTTCATCTCTAAACTTTGACCGACAAAGAGCTCTATGAACTGCTGGTGGCGATAAAGGTGTTAGGCGTGACCGCTTTAATGGTCTTGTGGGCCGTTAAAGGCCCATTGGCCACACAGGGGGAGCAGCAGGGACTCAGAGGGTTGTTGAGCGTCACATTAAAGGTGCCCTTCAGTAGTGTGTTCGTAATACCTGGACTCAGCTGCAGAGACATAAACAGAGATGAGTGACACTGAAGGATGATAAAAAGTAAAATAGGATTACAGTGATGTGCAAAAGTCTTGAGCAAATCCCTTATTTCTTTATATTTTACAAAGTACATGAGAATTAGGTGCAACGAATCATTGAAACATGTGCAAACATACATGGAAATACAGGTTATAGGGCAAAAGCAAAGAGTGTACAATTCTAGCAAGCTTGAAACTCTTTTTGGTATGACCACCTTTATTCTTCACATCCTGAACTCTCTTAGGGAAGTTTTCTTGTCCTTTCTTTAAGTAGTTTTCAGAAATAGTTCTCCAGGCTTCTTGAAGGACATTTCAAAGCTCTTATTTGGATGTTGGCTGCCTTTTGTTTCCACAGAGGATGACGATCCCACACTCCTTCAACAATGTAGAGGTACATGTACATTTCTAAAAATCCTTTTTTTTTTGTATTGATCTTAAGCAGTATTTGAATTTTCTGAGATACTGAATTTGGGGTTTTCATTTAGTTGTCAGTTATAATCATCAAAATGAAAAGAAACAAACATTTGAAATATATCAGTCTGTGTGTAATGAATGAATATAATATACAAGTTTCACTTTTTGAATGGAATTACTGAAATAAATCAACTTTTTCATGATATTCTAATTTTATGACCAGCACCTGTATAGGCTCTGGGGCAGTCAATCCATGACTGATGGTGTTCCACTGTATGTTTTTCTATCCAAGTATGCTTTTACTGCATTGTAGATTTCTGTGTTCATAGTGCCATCAATTATGAACACAGAAAATCCACTGGTTGAAATGCAGGCCCAATCTATGACAGAGCCATCATCATGTTTTACAGATGGCTGTAGACACCCACTGTTGTACATCTCTCTTGACATCTTCTGTACATATCACAATGATTTGAAGCAAATTTGTATTCACCACTCCAGACCTTTTGCCACTGATTTTTAGTACAGTTCTTACATAACTTAGCATACCTCAGCCTGGGGCTGGGAGATAAATCAAATTTTTAAGAAATATCGTATATTTTAACACGCGATATAGGGATGAGAAAATATTATTTACATCATATAGTCTTTGTCGCGTTATAATCATACTTGTAGATCCACCAGTTCACCTTTCTCTTCTCCCAATTTGTTTCTGCACAACTTCACACTGCTCCACCTCTCTCCTTCACCGCTTCACCCGTAAATTGTGCAGGAAGCAACAGCATGGCAGTGTTGCGAACTTAGCGACTTTGTCACTAGATCTAGCGGCTTTTCAGGTCCCCCTAGCGACTTTTTTTCCCCAAAAAAGTTACAAATTTAGCAACTTTTTCCGGTGACGTCTGCAACTTTCGGAGAGTTTTGGACACCTGAAATCCTCCGCTGTCGTCGTGTTTTGTGTACATACAGCCTTCATACTGCGTTCGTACACTTCGGCATCGCCTGGACCCCCTGGCTGCAGGTATGAGGGCGCCGCCCTACCGCAACTCCATAGCGGAAGTTGATTTGTACCGTAAGTCACGTGACCTTAATAGCAGAAGTGGGTCTTTTTTGTGTGTTTGTGATGCAGCTGGCAGATACATATACGCCGCATTGAGCGGGTGGGCCCGTTGCTGGTATACATCAGCGCATATGTCTGTGGATTTACTGTGCTGGCTAAAATCCTGGTGACTGAAGGATGGAATTTTGTTCATTCAGTCTGTTTTGTTATTTGAACAGAGTACTAGATGTACAGGAGTACACACAGGAGGAAGCACTGCAGACTGGCTTTTTAAAGAATAAGTCAGCGTTTTGTTATTTTTGCTCTGTATCTTTTCTGTTTACATTGTGATAGCACAGCTGTGAGTATTTTGTTATGCAGGGAAAAAGCATTAATTTATTTGAGGAGGATTATTATTGAAATATGCCAATAGTTTATTTTTTGAGCAATTTCTCATGTACATCTACAGCTGAATGTTAATAAACGTGCCTGTGTGACATTTGGGACATGTAGTTTTGACTCAGAAGTGCCTTTTTGTTTATAACTTTTAGGAAGAAAAAATATCGAGATATATATCGTATATCGCCATTCAGCTAAAAAATATCAAGATATTATTTTTGGTCCATATCGCCCAGTCCTACCTCAGCCTTTTCTGGCATTTTTTCTTCCTTAAAAATGGCTCCTTGACAGCCACCCTTCCACTGACACTATTTCTGATGAAACTTCAGTGAGCTGAAGGGCCAAAGATAGTTTTTTTTTTTTTTTAGGCCTGCCTCTTCTTCTGTCCTCCACTTGTCCAGTTTCTTCAAAATGTTTAAAGGACACACTGCACACCTTGCTGAGATATGTCACCTTATGTTGCAAAAATACAATTTTGTGGCTGTCAAACTGTGTTATCTTTGGCATTTTTCATAGATTCAACAAAAAAAATGGGAACAATGATGTGTTTGTGCAAAAGGCTGCTAGTAAACAAAGTACCTAAAGATACAGTTTAACCTTTTATAGGGAACTCATTGTAATACTTTGAAATTAAAAATTTCAACCTTTGAGTATTATTGGAAGACATAAGAAGAATTAATTACTTTTGTGACATTTTTCAAAATGTTTCATTTTCATGTATGAGATCAAGGTCAATGAAGTTACCGTATTTAGTTCCTTGCCTGTAAGTGGTAAAAAAAAAAAAAAATTCCAAGACGTGTACAAGAAGAACACATCCATGGTGAAAGGAACAACAGATACGTTACATCACCTTTTAGAACATTTCAACATAATGTAATGAAGTGTTCTTAGCTTTTGTTCCACCCTGGATGTAGTCTAGATGAACTTCAGTACATTCACTGACAGTGTATTTTCCTGCTTACTAAAGTTTTATGGTGTCTTTTAACAGATAGAAAAGCCACCAACACACAGATTGCTTGAGGAAGTTTAGGCAGACTTTGAAGTCATTTTATAGTAAATGGTGTACATAATTTTATAGTCAAATATTTAGTTCAGCCCTGCAATTGACTGGTGACATGTCGAGGATATACACCGCCCACTGCCCAATAACCCAATGGTATAGGCCCAAAATAATTTATAATTAAACAACTATCAGAAGGGCTTAATCATTTCTGATATGCTTTTAGAGAGAGGAGCCAGTAAGGTTAAAATCACAAACAGTATGTTAGTCCCTGGTCTTACCAAGGGGAATGTGAAAAAAATTCTTACAGAGGAAAAAAAACCCCACTACATTTGCTTCAAAGTCTGCCCTTAAAATCAACTTACAAAAAAACAAAGACATACACACATAGATATGCTCTATACACACACACACACACACTTAATGCATCAGCTGTCCTACCCAGGTACTGCCCGAGGAGTCTTTTGTGTAAAGCTCTCTCTCTCTCTCTCTCTCTCTCACCCCACACTACCTCCATATAACCTCTGAGGAGAGCACGTTCGTGCACACACAGACATGCACACATCAGTATGCCAAAGGTGCCACAGCAGGATTTGAGCACATTGGCGGCACTGCTCAGATCTCAGTATTGATCCTAATGGGAAAAGGGTTGCAGGTTCAACTCCAGGTCACCCTCGGGGTTACTCGGCAGGTCGAGGAGATAGGGGAAGAGCCCTTGGAAGTAACGACACCATTGGCATGGCAATGATGAGGGAGATTATAGGATGCTTCAATAGGTCAAAGAGGGGAGAAGGTAAAGGGGAAAACTGCAGGTTGGTAATTGGTGCTGGTGGTGATTGTGTTACTTTGTATGTATGAAGACATATGCAAGCATGCACACTAGCACAGAAGAGGGAGTGCAGGATGCACAGTCTTCCCCATAACACACATACATCAGCACCCACACACAGTGAAGCAATGCAAGCATGTGTTACACACAATCTAGCAAAACAAGAGATGCTGACTCTCAAAGTGCACAGAGGAAAGCAATGCCCACACACACACAAACAACTACAGAGACAAAAAATCCCCATGGCTAAACAAAACTTCATTGATGACTTCCATAACGAGCAATATAACCAGTTTATATGAAGTTAGGTGTGGTTTAAAAGAAACAAACTATATGGTGAGGAAAATTTTCTGCAACTACATGGTTAAAAGAATGTGTTGTTAATCAGAGAACTCTTGGACCACAACAAACTCTTACTACCTCAGCCTTTGATTCTCAGAGCAGTCATAAGATCAGGTCAGGTACATGACATCACAAGTCATTTCACGCATTCAGCAGGTGACACATGAGCAAATTTTCTTTTCTAAATGAGCATCCTTGATTTCATCAGTCAGCCAAAAAAAACGATCACTCACCTCTTGAGTCTGTCTGTTTGACACAAAGTGTGGATGGAACTTACACGAGGATGCTGACAGACTTTGGCAATTCAATAGCATCACAACTGTGCAAGAAGTGGTCACAAAAACTTTACAAGTGTATATTTGAGAACAAAATGAACACAAAGTTCCAAAACAGTTGTGGTCTCGGAGAAGGGTGGAGAAAATAGGGAGACATAAGCCCAGGGCTGTAACCAGAGTTCAGAAATTAGTGAAGTCCAGATTGTTTTTTCTATTAATGCATCATATTTAAGGCGTAGCACCTGTGCTCCACTGCCCTGTAGAAAAGGCTAGAGATGGTCCTAGAGGTGCAATTTTTAAAACTATAAAGAACTTTATTTTGCCCAACTTACCTCTTTTGCAAGGCCAAATCAGTGAATATAAAAATATGAAAGAGGAATGCTGCATGTATAAACCACAACTTCATAACATTTATTTCGATTCTTTCCAAAATAAAAGACATCTAGACTGTAACACATTGATTTGTGCCAATTCTTGTTGTGAAAAATAAATACCAAGGTCCAGACCCCAGTGACCTCATTCCTACATTCATTTTTTTTAAATGTATTTGCAACTCCCCCAATGAAGTATCTTTATGACATTAACTATATAGTCAAACAGAAAAATCTCAACTCATCAACATTTTTCCCAAAGATGGCAAAAATTAAAAGTAGGTATATGAAAACTCTCACATGGTGAGAGCCCTTAAAATGCATATACAGTACACTATAAGTTGATTTATTTCAGTAATTCCATTCAAAAAGTGAAACTTGTATATTATATTCATTCATTACACACAGACTGATAGATTTCAAATTCGATCAGTCTGTGGCACTGCTCAGGTGTTATGAGAGCCCAGGTTGCTCTGATAGTGACCTTCAGCTCTTCTGAATTGTTGGGTCTGGCGTATCACATCTTCCTCTTCACAGTATGCCATAGATTTTCTATGAGGTTAAGGTCAGGCGAGTTTGCTGGCCAATTAAGAACAGGGATACCATGGTCCTTAAAGCAGGTACTGGGAGCTTTGGCACTGTGTGCAGGTGCCAAGTCCTGTTGGAAAATGAAATCTGCATCTCCATAAAGTCGGTCAGCAGCAGGAAGCATGAAGTGCTCTAAAACTTCCTGGTAGATGGCTGCGTGGACCTTGGACCTCAGAAAACAGTGGACCAACACCAGCAGATGACATGGCACCTCAAACCATCACTGACTGTGGAAACTTTACACTGGACCTCAAGCAACGTGGATTCTGTGCCTCTCCTCTCTTCCTCCAGACTCTGGGACCTTGATTTCCAAAGGAAATGCAAAATTGACTTTGATCAGAGAACATAACTTTGGAGCACTCAGCAGCAGTCCAGTCCTTTTTGTCTTTAGCCCAGGCGAGATGCTTCTGATGCCGTCTCTTGTTCAAGAGTGGCTTGACACAAGGACTGCGACAGCTGAAACCCATGTCTGCATACGTCTGTGCGTGGTGGTTCTTGAAGCACTGACTCCAGCTGCAGTCCACTCTTTATGAATCTCCCCCACATTTCCACTCTGTGAACAGCCAGCCTCTTTAGCAATGACCTATTGTGTCTTGCCCTCCTTGTGCAAGGTGTCAAAGGTCGTCTTTTGGACAACTGTCAAGTCAGCAGTCTTCCCCATGATTGTGTAGCCTACAGAACTAGACTGAGAGACCATTTAAAGGGCTTTGGAGGTGTTTTGAGTTAATTAGCTGATTAGAGTGTGGCACCAGGTGAACCAAACATTTGAAATATATCAGTGTGTAATGTGTGTAATGAATGAATATAATATAAAGGTTTCACTTTTTGAACGGAATTACTGAAATAAATCAACTTTTTCATGATATTCTAATTTTATGACCAGCACCTGTATATTCTCAAATCATTATAAATGATTCATTTAGTCTATACTGAACTTGAAATCCCAAAGTTGGCAAAACTAAGAAATCTCCCCCACATTTTTGAATGGGTTTTGTTTCACAATCCTCTCCAGGGTGCGGTTATCCCTATTGCTTGTACACTTTTTTCTACCTTTTTTCTTTTCCTTCCCTTCGCCTCTCTATTAATGTGCTTGGACACAGAGCTCTGTGAACAGCCAGCCTCTTTAGCAATGACCTTTTGTGTCTTGCCCTCCTTGTGCAAGGTGTCAAAGGTCGTCTTTTGGACAACTGTCAAGTCAGCAGTCTTCCCCATGATTGTGTAGCCTACAGAACTAGACTGAGAGACCATTTAAAGGGCTTTGGAGGTGTTTTGAGTTAATTAGCTGATTAGAGTGTGGCACCAGGTGTCTTCAATATTGAACATTTTCACAATATTTGAATTTTCTGAGATACTGAATTTGGGGTTTTCATTAGTTGCCAGTTATAATCATCAAAATTAAAAGAAATAAACATTTGAAATATATCAGTCTGTGTGTAATGAATGAATATAATATACAAGTTTCACTTTTTGAATGGAATTACTGAAATAAATCAACGTTTTCATGATATTCTAATTTCATGACCAGCACCTGTACATATACTTACACAGCATAGTTCTATTGATACAGACTGAAGAGGTCACCACTGTCTGCTCAACTTTAATGCATACTCTTGTCAAAAATGAACTCTATGATTATTAAATGACCACTTGATTTTTTTTAAAATTTCAAGTCAATACAGTTATTTATTCTTTTCTTACCTCCATATGTGTCTTGTACAAAGCCAGCATCAGTAAAGACCACAGCATTTAATTAATATTTGTTTCTGCTCGACATCTGCTCCCCGAGTCTTTTTATATTTCCACATTCCATCCACACTTCTCTCTCTGTTAAATGAAGCTCAGCCAATAAGAACAGTGTTATGAGTGAGAAAGGTAATCAAGCCTACTCAAGCAGGTACCTCACATAGTGTATTTAATGGAAACTCTAAATGAACCTTCACGGTGGACAAATGCTTCTCAAGTAGATAGCTTTGTGACATTACGCACACATATGGATGAATGATTATCCGCACACTTATGCTGAAATAGCTACTGTTCCATTACATGAAAAGTCTGCTTCAGATTTCAGACTCTCAGAACACATTTCCAGCTGTTGAATTTAACTACCCTCTTCAGCAGCTCAATTTTCTGCTTTCTGTCTCTCTGCTTCTGTTCCCCTACATATTTCCACCACTTTTTCAGCACTGTCTCACCTCTATCACCATCTCTCCTTTCTATCTCACCCCTCCCTGCCTCCTTCTCATTACTATCATCCTACACTCTGCCTGCTCATCTTCCACAAGCACTTATTTATCTCCGTCTCTGCTCCACTTCATACTATATTTAACGCTGCATGGCCTGTGGTGTCATATAGATTCACAGTCACACAGCTAATTACTGAGCAACGAGCTTAAACTTGCATTTCACCATTAAAAAGGAACTCGACTTCCTAGAGCTAAATGGAGCCATATGATCACATACAATGTAATAGAATCATTTTTTATGTTCTTGAATGGGGCTTTTACTGCATTATGCATATGTATGAATACCAGATGGACATCTGGGATTATTTAGATCACAGGAAGGTTCCACTTGCAAAACTGTTTGCAGTGACTTCTAGTAAGAGGCACCATGAGTAATGTAAGTTTCAACTTGTAAACTGCCAAACAAATTTTTGCCAAATCTAGTTTAAGGAATTTTGTGAGCTCAGATTAGAAGTTATTGACGAGCTTGCAACATATGTATCTTCTATTTTCTAAGGTGGACAGGAGCCTATTTTAGTTTACATTTAGCACACACAACATTGCAATACACGTCCATTTGCGCCTACAAAAAAATTTCCAACTGGCCTATCATGCATGTCTCTGTACTGCAGGAGAAACTGGTGCATCCAAATGAAGTATATACACAATGAGGAGAAAGATAAAAACTATGCTCAAGGAACTCTCGGGCAGCCAGTGGAGCAGAACCTAGGGCCTAATTTACTTGTCTTCAATTCACTTCTACAGAAAGCATTATTAGCTGATATTGAAGATCTAATCATGTAACTACACTGCTACAAAGTTTAGCAAAAACAATTTACTCCTACTTTGGGCCAATTATCTAACATCTTTAAAGCTCTCTGTGGTGGTTAAAGTAACTTCAGACAAACACTGTGGCAAAATGGACTTCAGTTCAATACAGCTTTTACCACCCAACCTCCTGGTGGGGAGAAAGGATGGGGATAGGACAGGTTGAGATGGGAGGAGGATCATATCAGATGTTTCAACAGTTTTACTAGTTACTGACAGTGGAAAAATTACCACAGCTACAAATCCCTCTTAAAAGAGAAAGAAATAAAGCAAAGAGAAAGAAGAGGATGGGGAGCAGAAAGAGCAGTGACAAAAGCTCATCCAAAAAGATTACATCTTATACGATAGTCTGGCTTGAATGTCAGGGAAGGTGATAGGTAAGCAGACTCGGCAAACATTTTGAATTCCAGGAGTTTACTTGGTTTAGCCCTGTGATCTCAAACATGGCATCCCCAACACTGTAGTGCTAGTCATATTCAATTAGGCCTGGATTGCTGCTGTAATTATCTGAGAGATCTCACCACTACTGTGCTGATGCATGTATCACATTTTACTAATGTGCTAAAATTATGATAGTATTAACTGAACTAAATTCGTGTCCAATACATTTCTTATATGTATTGGACAACTTCTTCAAAGAGCAAAGCTTTTTTAGAAAAAATAAGTACATAACTATTAGCTATGAATGATAAATTATTTCACATACTACACAAAGGTCACAAATCCTATCATAAAAAACACGTTCAAACAAATCTTCATGGTACATAACCATAGTGATCAAAGGATAATCCAGGACGACAACAAAAAACACTATTTAAAAAAAGCCTGAAACCTGGTGGGAAAAAAATTATATTTAAAAAAAACCATAAGATATTCTGTATGGGAGAATGGAAGAAGAGTGACATAGAGGAAGAAACAGGGAAAGCAGGGAGAGTAGAAATAGAGATCATGGACTACAGAGAAGACAGTAGAAATTTGAGAGATAAAACTACACAGAGGCAGCAGGCAGACTGGGAAACAGGCAGAGAGAGATTTTTTTTTAAAAAAGAGCTCTGTGATAGCATCACACCCATAGACATGGACATGACAATGAACTGTGTACTGAGGTTTGAATCAAAACTCTGGTTTTGTCTTTGATATTCACCTGTCAAAATCAGCAGGGACTGGAAGCAACATTAACACTTCCATTTCACACACACACACACACACATTCACCAGCAGATGAAACCAGAAGCTGTAATTTCTATTAAAAATGCACTAAAACAACGCAGGGAAAGATTAAGCTCTGGTTGAGTATCATTACAGCTATATTGTGCCTGAACCATAAAATACATTTTTTTACATCTCTGTCAGTAATCTATGGTGGCTGCGTTAAACAGCATTACACTTAATAAAATGAATCTATTTTTCCTATTTAATTTAACCAGGTGGGTCAATTACAAACAAAGTGAAAAGCTGCCTTGAGCATGAAAGCGCATCAGCCTTGTTTTGGTTAAACCACAGAAAGATATTGAAGTTCAGATTCGTTTTGGTGATTTTTTGTTGTTTTTTTGTTTTTTTTTAAAAAAGCAATCAATTTCTTCCGCACAGCTCAAGGTCACCGAGAGAAATGTGATAGATTCTCCAAGGATTACAACACAAGCAGTGTCAGATATTCAGGGTATTGCATCTCATGCGCACACAAGACACACAAAGGGCAACCCCTCTGTACAAAAACAAATTATGCATCTGCTGTAAGCACACTTACAGTCAGGTGCATAATTTGTTGGACAAATTCACAGTTTTTGTTGTTTTGCTTCTGTACACCACCATAGTAGATTTTAATGAAACAATCAATATGTGATTCAGCTTTCCTTCAAGGGCTTTTACAAAAATGTAACATTTACTGTTTAAGAATTACATTTTTATACCTTAATCCTTAATCCCACTGACAGGCCTTCTATAGAGGAAGCACAGTCGGGGTGAGGAGGGTGGCTCAAAACAACTCCTTAGTGGTAGAGTTCCTGAAGTCTCTGGATGTTAAAGGGCTGTCTTGGTTGACAAGTCTCTGCAACATTGCGTGGAGACCTGGGGTGGTGCTACTGAATTGATAGACTGGTGAGATGGTTATAAATCTTCTAGAAGTGGGACCGGAGGACGTGCTCCAACAATCAGGGGATCACACTCCCTAGCCTCTCCAGGTAGTTCTATGCCAGGGTGCTGGAAAGAAGACTTCATCCATTAGTTGAACCTCAGATTTTGTTGAAACAATGTAGTTTTTGTCCTGGTCGCGGAACGCTGGACCAGCTCTTTATCCTCTCAAGGATATTCGAGTGTGCATGGGAGTTTAACCATTCAGTCTACATGTGTTTTGTGGATCTGAAGAAGGCATTTGACCACGTCCCTCAGGGTATCCTGTGGTGGGTGCTGCAAGAGTGTGGGGTGTCTGACCCATTGTTACAGGCCATTCAGTGCCTTTACAACTACAGAGAGAGCTTGGTCTTCATTGCCAGCAATAAGTCTGACTTGTTTCCAATGGGTGTTGGACTCCGCCAAAACTTTCATCACATACTGATTGTTTGATTTCAAATCCACTGTGGTTGTGTACAGAGACAAATATACAAAAGAAGTAAAAAAAAAATGTGTCTTTGTCCAACAAACTGTGGACCTTACTGCATTTTAGTTCAGTCAAGTACACTGAGAGTATAATAGAAAGTGAGGGCATTTTACAAGGCTGAAACATTAATACATCGGTACTGTTACCCAATAAGTGTCAGGTCCTGGGATGATGTTCTTGGAGACTTTGAATCGATCTTCTCTGGAGGACATGAGAGCCAACTTTGGAGAAGATTTTACACTTGGGTTGTACTGCCCTGGGCCTGATCAACAGAGACAAACTTTAAACATGCTTTAAGAAAGACAGGAAAAGCCAGTGTTATGCCCCTAGTAATGACTTGCTATCTTAGTTCATTGTAATTAATTTTATGTCTCCTAACCATAGCAATCTATGAGAAGTGCATTCTGGGAGATAGGATAGCTAATCCTGTCTACAACTCCTCAGTTTGAAGCTATTCTTTCTCCCCCTTTGCTGTCTGTAAGTATTGTTTATATACTACTTGTGTTACTAGACTGAGGTTTTTTGTGTTTCACTAGTCCCTTTGTTTTATTAGCTTGATTGTGTTTACCATATAAAATCTTATTAGAATCCTATCCTAAATTATTGGTAGAAATGTATATTTTTATTGACTACCAAATTCTATGTAAGTGTTTAAGTGTTACGTTTTAGGTGCCAAGGTAAGTTTTAAAAGAATAGCTGACATGTAACTGTCTGCACATTTTGTCTTCAGCAAAGTTAAGAGATCTATAGCAAACTTGTTGTGGCAGATAAGAAGTTTGTGTTTTTTTAATCTCTGGAAAATGCTATACTGTTCATTGTTTACATACAGTGCTGGAGGGGAAAAAACAGTTTAAGGGGCACTGTACAGTACACTGTACAAATCTAATCAATCAAATAGGTATGGATGCCACCCAACACAACTTCAAATCTAAGGTTGCTAGAATAATGTAAAACCCAACTTTTAAAGAGTTATGAAAGAAGTTTATAATTGATTTTTTAAATGGTTTAATGGACCTATATGCTATGGATCATATTCTTTGCATTTATAATTATGATGAGGGGGGAAAAGAGAAAAATAATTCATTATTCGTTTGAAACACCTTTACAGTAAGTCAGCAGTAGGTGCTAGTCGGCTCCAGTGGCTAAATGCAATCAACTTATGACTACACAGAGAGTTAAAAACACCTCGAGCAACTGCTAATGTCACAGACCATTGTGAGCAACACAGCCATTAATTTTTGTTCAGAACTAATGAATAGTTAAACGCTCGCTCCTGCCACTATCAGAACTATAATCGCGTTAGACCCAGCGTGATAAGTAATATAATGTTCCATATATTATAGGCCTATTCATAAATGCAAATTCAACAATGGAAAAAAGGGCATGCGCATATCATTGTGAATAGCGTGTGTCTCTAAGTTTGCATTTAAGTGTCCATATATTTATGTCTACATAATTGCTTTGGGGGGGATGCATAAGTCTGTGTGTGTTTGCATTCTACGTAGAAACAATTCTGCAAACAGTCCAGATCTATTTATATGCAAATTGGATTTTGGTTAAACGGTTTGAGGTGTCTCCTGGGTTGAGTCCCTTGGTGAAAGGGGGCTAGTCATAAATTATCCAAGTAAGTCATGAATCTATCAATTTTGAAACAACATTTTTCAATGGGAGTGTAACTCAGGTAAATATTAGGTTAGAGGCCCATAGAGATGATGCTAATTAGACTGTATGATAGCAAAGGGAGGCACTGTACAGTTTGTGAATGTTTAACGCTGAAAAGAAAGGAAGGACCAACCCACATGCAGATGGAGCCATTTCTATTTACATAATATCTTTGTGGGTCTTTATTATTCTATATTTTGGAGGGGCCCACTAAACCTGTGGATCCCAGCTTCTTCACAGAGGACTAAATTGCTGGACCCAACATAGTTAACACTTCAAAATGGGTTTAACACTTTGTTTAGTATTTGATAGATCTACGGTTAGGCATTCAGTTGGGGAAGTAAGGGTTATGGTATAGGGCAGGGAAATGCATTGCTTCAATTGATAGACCAAACAAATATAAATATGTAAGTATAACATTTTTTTTTTAGTATAACAAGTAAAACAAGTCGATTCACCCCCCGTTTCCTCTTCACTTTTTACTTTTCTATCTATCACATTTATAAAATGTTCGGGAGATATTCAAAGCATGATGAGAGTGTTACTGTCTGATGCCTCAGGGTAGAAGTGTCACTAAGCGCTCATTCAATCACTTAATTGTGCGTGTGCATGTCACTACGATGTTCTTGTGGATTCATAAGAGTTTGCAAATGGACCCATGTAGACATGTTTCTACATTCTGGGTAATATCGGATTAATATATATGTATTTATGTGTTTATTGCTGCATTTCAAATTAGTTGCTTTTGCAGTAACAGCCCTGTGTGTGTGTGTGTGTGTGTGTGTGTGTGTGTGTGTGTGTGTGTGTGTGTGTGTGTGTGTGTGTCACCTGGAATGCTAGAGTCACTGTGTAGGAAGAAATCATCCCTCGGTGCAGCAGACAGGAAGCAGCTATGCCGTTTCTTAGCATCTTCATTTCGGGGTTCTAAGTAGGAGGGGCCATTAACCTTCTCAAATGTCTGACTCACATTGTATCTACTGGGTGCAGGAGAATCCTACAAGAAGAGAAGAGCAGAGCAAAGAAGAGTAATGATACACTGGAAGGAACTGACAGTAACATTTATGCAACAAAATGAAATGCACAAAATGTGTACTTTCCCCTTTTTACATTACACAGCTGCAAGGTCAGCCATCTGTTATCAGAACACACTCAGATGGTCAGACTTATTACAGTGTTATTCATGTATGCATGAATATTGGCATGCAAATGCAAGGACATCCAAACAATGTCAAACCCTCTTCATCAAGGTTCTTGCTTTTATCTAAAACTAAATGCTGTAACAAGCTGTGAAAAAAATATTTCAGTTAACTGATATCAAAATGCAAAATAGTTTTTAGTTTTCCATTCTTAAATTCTTTCTTAACTAAAATAATATTGTAAACTTTAAAAACTAAAAAAAAAATAAGGTATTTAAGAGAATAATGTAAAAAATAATGATAATAATATGCAAAATGTCTTCTGTTATAGTGTTGATCACTTTTGTCAATTTTATCAACAGGTTTATTAAGAACGAAATGTCTGCATGACTGTGATCATATGATTACACCTGTGGCTTCTCACAGATCCCGCCCCCAGGGAGTGATCTGTGGACATCACCTCGGGAAGAGACACCCTCTTAGTCAAAGTGCCCTAGCATAGCAAGCCAGGCTCTTTCCAAGGGTGGAGAGCCAACATGCAAGGAGCGGCGATAAACCAGCCTACTTTGAAGGTGACATGATGCACAAAGGCATCGTTATTAAAAGCCTGAGAGTCACAGCGGCTATCATAGATGTCATCATGCCCAGTAATTGTAAAATCATGTGGAAATGCAGTTTGCACCCAAAGTGAAATTGAGCAAGGCCACTCTGACAGACATGCACAGCTGGACATTGAGAATATTTCGAGCCTGAAAAACAAGATCTGCTGATTCACGGTTAGCAAGCTTTTTTGAAAGTTTACTGAGAAAGTCAGACTTTGAATGTGTGACAGAATGAGCCACCTGCTTTCTGGAGCCCAATCATCCAGACAGACTAAGATGCAGATGCTCCAATACCTGCCTAAGTCTCAGTTGGCCCAACTGAGACTTAGGCAGGAAAATTTTCAGAGGTTGAACAGAAGAGCTGTGGGGCCTCCCACACCATGGCTGTGGGACAGGGTTGGCTCCATAGGCGGTGGATTAAGCAAGCAAGCCAATAAGCAAAATCATACCATAGATGCATCTACTAAAATTCTCAGGCAAGTTCAAAGCTAGGCAACCTTGACTTCCACATCAAGTTCATAAAATCTTGTGACCGTGGTAACTCAATAATGATGTCAACTAGGCTTTTCAAACTGATGCCAAAAAATGCATCTACTAAAAATCTCAGACAATTCTGAATCTCGTCTCATAATCACGTTCACAAGATTTTCAGAAAACCCGACCTCCGACCTGGACCTTGAGGGTCACAATAACTTTATAACGATGTCACCTAGGATTTTTAAATGGCTACTATAGATCCATCTTCTAAAAATCTCGGTCAAGTTAGTTCCATAATAATGGAATGGCACTATTATGGTAATGTCAAACACAGAAAGTGACAGTATACTCAGTGGTTTGTTATGATTTTAGCATTTCTTATTCCTGGTTCTTACTTAGCCATTTGCTTTTGAATTGATATGGCAATTAAAGTAACTAAGGCTCATATGCACCGCATTAAGATCTACTGAGACCTGGTGATTATGTGTTCTAGAACTTGTACTTCCAGGGGATTTGTGTTACCAAAGATTCTACTGAGGCTGAGGGGTAGCACTGGTGGCCGACTGTTTTTCATCACTGTCAGCTCTGGGTATATTAAGAACCCCATAAACCATGACAATTTCTGAGGCCAGTAGAAGAAAGAGACGCCCTACCTGCAGCTTCTCAACAGCACAGTGATACAGAGAAAAGTGACATACTGTATCTTCTTGGCCAACCAGTGCAGCAGGGGCGGCATACTGGGCTGAAGACAGGCTCTCCTATTCTCTTGTTCTTTCTCTGACAACCCATGCATGTCAGGAGAAGGTCATTCCGTGTGACAGCAGTCTTTCCCGGCACTTTCTCCACAAATATTACCTTCCTTTTCAGGGTCTTTGTCATGCAAAGAGAAGCTGTGCCCCAGAGGACAGGGGCATACATAAGACTTCTTTGACTGCTTCAGTTTGGTACTTATGCCAGACTGCAAACCAAAAATACAGTGCACTGGAAATTCAAAATTAGTACTCCACAGGCAGTCTGCTCACCAACTGAAGCATTGGTGGCTAGCACCAACAAAGGCAATTCAACTAATTTCAAGTTGGTAGCTGATAACAGAGCCAATTAGCAGTAGCAAACCAGCCCGGCAGAGGTGGTCTTAGTGAGGTGAAAACACACATGTCAGCATGTGAAAACAGCATGTCATCACCATCACCATTTGGGTGATGGTGATGACATGGTAATGTATGTGCAGGCAGGGCCTCACATATATAATCACAGGTACCAGGTCAAAAGTCTGAATAGAAGTGTCTTTAGCTAGGACATGAAAGGGCATGATATCTTATACTACAGTACCAGTCAAAAGTTTGGACACCCTGGTACTGTACATGTGTTAAACTGAACAAATCAACTGAAAGGGAACATACACACAGATACAATAAAAGTTTGTAGGTACTGCGCTTCTGCAAAAGAAGAACAATGTGAGGTCTTACATCTCCAACATGTCATAGGTAATTTCAGGCATATAGATTCCATATCACACGAGTCTGAAATGGAGAATGGGTGAATCATGGGTGAAACTCGCACTTCCACTGCTGCAGAGGAACCTCAGTTGCTGGGGATTTGTCTCATCGGCGGGTCTCTGAATAATTAATGTTGAAGGCTGAATATAGCAGCACGATCCATTTATCCTAAACACAGGAAAGCTGTCATTTACCTTGAGCTGTCATTTCCCAACCGCTGCTTTCTCCTCTCCTCCTAGGTAGCCGTCCATCTTTAATCACTTCTAACCGCGGCCATTTAGCTTTTCATTATAGACGCAGCAGGGGGACAAGGAGGCAAGCACAACATGTGTACAGCAGTATAACCTCACACAAAACATGGAAACATTCAATTTATAGATGCACAGAAAAAAAAACTATGCGAGAAGAAAAGTGAAATTGAATGAGGGTGAAGAAAATCTGCAACCCTGTACCAGTCTCTCATAGTTTGGCTGGTTTGGTTGGTGGCAACGTTGATTTAATACAACGGACACCTGTAGGCACATCTGTGGAGCCCTATGTTCTGTAATTATACTGGAATATGGAACAAACCATGTTCCCAGTAGTAGTCATCAACTATTGACAGCACTCAGGTTGACTTTAATTACACACCCTTGACATTTAGACAGCTCAATACTTGCCATCTGCACACACACAAATACACACACACAAACTTTTCTTGATGATTCTGTCACATTGCCCTTGACTGTCTGAAAGTGACTGAGTGAATATATACAGCAGATGCTAGATACACATTTGTGGCAGCCAGTGCTAGAGAATAACTGAAATTAAATATTGATATATTGGTAGCAGCAATATAGACTGCCAGACCTGACAGTATTTTTATAATGAAAGTGGTTCAGTAAAATTAACAAAAAAAATAAAAATGTTATATATAAAACCAAAAACAGTTCCTGTTTATCAAGACTGAGCATAATTAACAGAAAACTGACAAAGGAAATCTCTACAATATGAAGTCATGGTAAATCCTGCATGCGCGAATATCTAAATATTGAATTGTATGTGCAATGGGGTGTCATTGAATGCATACAGTATGTCCTGAATTTGACCCTACAAGCACATTCAGCACATGAACTGTTCAACCCAGCAATGCAATCAATGTTAAGCAACAAATCAAAATCAAAGGAAACAAGGCCTGAAATTTCTCACTGAAGGATTACAAAAATAAGTACCAAAAACTGAGGGAATATGTGTGCATCTCCACATCAGTTATTGGACCTGACATTGTTATGTCAAGAGGCTGCTGCTGTTTGAAGAAAAAAAAAACTAAAATCTCTTCTCAAGAAGGTTGCTGCACAATTTCACATTATAGTGAGGGTCTCTGTGGAGCATTCAGTTTATTCATCAAAATGTTTGGAACACACCTCTCAGAACTGTTACCTTGACCAGGAAAAATGAAGTTATGGCAAGAATTCTTCTCACTTTATTGAATTTACAAAATTTTATGTTCTTAATTTTGTCCTGTTCTTCTTTGCTTTTAGAAGGCAGCCTCTGCATTACTGATAGTTATTTGTAGTCATTTATATATGTGTGCATTACAATCATGTCATAATCAGTCATCAAATATAAATATTGCTTATTTTCTACTTTTTTCCATGCACATCAAATAAAATATAATTTCTTCAAGAACTACCAGTTTAGCATGGCATTTATCAATATTAAATTTCAGGTATTCGCACTCATAGCCAGCTTTAGAATAATTTCGTCTTGGCAAAATGCAAACACAAAGTGAGATATTTTATACTATCTTCTTACAGTACAGCATTTCTTTCACTCCACGCCCTCTCATACTAATGACTCAAGTGCACTTGACAGTGGCAGTATTAATGATTTGGCAGTATGCGTAGTGACAGCTTTGACTAATGGTCAGGCACAACACGAGGTGTGTGTGTGTGTGTGTGTGTGTGTGTGTGTGTGTGTGTGTGTGTGTGTGTGTGTGTGTGTGTCTGTATCTGTGTGCACACACGAGGACTCCATTCCATTCTTCATCATCTCATTACTCTTAAAGCCTTTCACTCTTCCTTTCAGAACAAATATGCTATTTCCAGACTCTATACTTCCAAATTTGACTTTCTCTCTCTAGATCTCTATCTCCATCTATCTATGTGTCAACCAATAACCATGGCATCATCACATATTCATTAAAACACCTCAGCACTCTGTCATGTTCCCAGTTTAAAAATTAACTTGGTAGTTTGTGGTGAGTATTTAATAAAAAATTATTATTGAGTTGAATTTTTGAGTTGGACAATTGTCAAAGGTTCAATTAGTAATCTTGTTGGTAACCAATTAAAAACCAGTCTGCAGGTCTCTAGGATATTATAACCTGTTTGCGATGTAAAGAGTTTCAGATCCTTAAATTCGTTGTTTAATTTGTCCTCAAGTATGGGCAATTAAAACACTCCACTTAATTTTCAAAAGTGCTTAGACATCTGGGCCCATGCTCAACACTCTAAGAGTACTGTTGGCCTAAATCATTCTAGCAATGGAAATTTTCCATAGCAATTCTGAGCAAGGAAAGAACTGCAGGAGATTGTGTAGTTCACCCAGTTGTTATATAAAGGGCATTACTGGTTAATTGACTAAATAAATAAATAACTGAGTGATAAAGGACATAGACTGTAAATCAAAAGGTACTTAAAGGTAATTTGTCTATATGGCTTTCCACCATAACATGACAGGCACTTCACCAATTTTTTGTTTAATCAGCAGCATTTATTTTCTTTTGTATTTGTTGTTTTGTCTCGTGTAACAGAATGGAGTGATGATATTTAAATGAAAAGAGAACACCCAGAAAAGACCGTCTATCTCAGTGTGTCATAGGCACAGCTGGTGTCTCATCACAGAGCCTGATAACCATCTGTCTGATTTTAGTAGTGGAGGTATGGTTGGTGTCGTAAGGCCTTAATGAGGTTTTAGACAGGTCTTCAATATAGATGCAATGACAGAAGGAAACCATATGGGTCCCATTTGCTTCCTATTCACACTTTATAGGCAGCAGTTATTCTAACAATTTGCTGACGGGTACAGTTTTCTGCTGTGTTTTGTAGTCTTGTAATCTTGCTTTCTCCTTTATTTATTTTTATTGTCCTTCTTTGCATATTTACTATTATCATCTTGCCTTGTCTTTCTCTTTCCTGCTTGAATTCCTTTTCTGCCCATTTTTGCTACCTACTTCTCCACCACTCATTCTTATGTAAAAGTGCTCGACTTTCTGTTTAACCAGCCTTTGTTCTCTTAGCTCAACATCTAATGTCACAACTTACATGTACACACTCATAACTGGTTGGATTTTGAGGAACATCAGTGTGAAAGGTTTACATTTCTGCCTTGATAAACCACAGTGAGCCCACATCATTTTCAAACCAAGACCTAAAGGGGACCTAATATGCTTTTCCTTTTTTTCTGTCATATCTGCTGTTATAATGAGGGATGCTCATATTAAACATTGCCGAAAGCTCATATTAAACATTTCCAAAAGCTCAGGTTTCAGACAGCTTTACTTTATTTTTTTTTCTAAGTGTGGCTGTTTATAATGTCAATGAGAGGAAATATCTCCATTATACACTGCTCAAATTTAAAGGCTTAAATTAAAGGAACACTTTGAAAACACATCAAATCTTAATGGGGAAAAAAATCTAGATACCCAGATATATATATAGTGATATAGACTGGGTAATGTGTTAGCAACGAAATGATCAACCTACAGGGGAATTCAAAGACACCCTAAAAATCAAAGTGAAAAAATGATGAGGGAGGCTAGTTCATTTTGCCGAAATTTCATTGCAGCAACTCAAAATGGTACTCAGTAGTTTGTATGGCCCCCACATGCTTGTACAGTATGAAGGGTGGTGTCCTGGGATGAAGGGTGGTGTCCTGGAAGATCTCCTCCGAGATCACTGAGCTCCTGGACAGTTTGAGATGTAACCTGGTGGTATCAGATGGACCAAAACATAATGTCCCAGAGTGTTCCACAGTGCTGGGCAGTGAGCACAGGGCCCACTAGAAGATGGTAAGCCCTCAGGACACCCACCTGACGTCTGTTTCTGATTGTTTGGTCAGAGACATTCACATGAGTAGCCTACTAGAGGTCATTTTGTAGGACTCCAGCAGTGCTCATCCTGTTCCTCCTTGCACAAAGGAGCAGACACCGGTCCTGCTGATGGGTTAAGGATCTTCTACAGCCCTGTCCAGCTCTCCTAGAGTGACTGCCTGTCTCCTGAGACTGTGCTAGGAGGCACAGGAAACCTTTTGGCAATGGCACGTATTGATGTGCCATCCTGGAGGAGTTGGATGTCCTGTGCAACCTCTGTAGGGTCCAGGTATCACCTCATGCTACTAGTAGTGACACTGACCCTAGCCAAATGAAAAACTAGTGAAAAACAGTCAGAAAAGATGAGGAGGGAAAAATGTCAGTGGCCTCCACCTGTAAAGCCATTCCTGTTTCAGGGGGTTGTTTCATTGTTTACACCTCTAGAGCACATACTGTTTATTTCCTCATCACCAAAGACGCGGAAAACTGCTTTGGTGATGAGGTGATGACCCCTCTGCTACTGAACTGACCAGAACAATATCCCAGAAGTTTAACTGACCGCACTCTGAATTAAAAAGTGTTCCTTTAAATTTTTTTTGAGCAGTGTAGTCACTTTGTTTGATACGAACGTTGGTGGGAATTCGACTTCAGTAACTCATTTCAGGCAGCATGTGTTGCGGAGGTTGGCACTGTTCCCTCAGAACAAGAAGATACTGAGTTTGAATCCACCTTTCTGTGTGGAGTTTGCATGTTCTCCCCATACTTGTGTGGGTTCTCTTCAGGGTGTACCCTTGGAGAAGTCACCAGCAGAAGACAATGAATGGATGAACTGAGGGCCTAGTACAAGACCTAGTACACCAGAGATAAATAATAATTTTAACTGTGATTCATGCAAAGCTACTCTACTGAGAGTCCAAAGACTAAAAATATGGAGATCAAAATGTGAGCATAATAGGTTCACTTTGAGTGACTCCTTCTTACTGATTTATGTGGCAATCACCAACCCATCTATAGTGTGGGGCAGGTTAATAAACCTGTATAAAGTCTGACACCCACAGCTGGGGCCTTGATGATCAATGATAGAATCCGGCAGTGGTCCAGAAGTGCCCAATTGTACCCATGCCAGGCCTTACACCTTACTGGGCTTTACTTTTCCTGCTGTCCCCTGGCCACCTGCCTAGATGACTGTGTGCTTGGCTCCTAAAATCCTCACCTCCTACTAAACAGCTGTCCATAGCCAAATACACACAAAACACACAGCTGCTGCATAAAACGGATACATGCCCACACCTGCATATACTGGCGCGCGCACACACACACACACACACAAAAGGCACTAAACACACAGCTGCTGGCCACAGCTGGTGCCCATACTTTGGACAGAGAACTACACATGTGCGTAGGCATGCACATGCACAGACTGGACACAGCTGCTTAACACATGTGTCTCCTTCCTGAACACAAGGAGTGAGACAAAGAGAGAGAAAGGAAGAAACATCAAGAAACCGATTAACTGACAGGAAAAAAGAAAAGATGTGGCACAAGATAACGAGAGGGAGAGAAAATGTCTAGAGATGGGCAAACCAAAAGATAATGGTATACAAGCAAAAAGAAAGCTGTAAAAATTAGAGCAAACAACTGAAGCTGAGAAAACTGCCGGCATAAGTGAAACGCAGTCCTCTTAATAGACAAAGACAGGATCAAATTAAAGAACCAGGCCTGCTACATCTCACTTCCCCTAATCCAATCTACAAGTGGAAAATAAGTTTTTAATTTGTTTAAATGCTGATCTCTATTCTGGGCAGTGTCACAGGTCTACAGGTATCTGCTGACGATTCCATTATTCTCAAATAAATAAATACAAATGGGACCCAATCTCTCGCTATTTTCAAAAGCAGGTCGAAACAAATAAGATTTGACAGACAGAGCCTCGTCCTGATGCTAGACAGAAAGATGCATCTGAAAGGTTTCATTTATCAAAATCATGGCATTTTGCATCAAGTTTTGTATCAATACTGCTAGCTGACAATATTTCTTATTAATACTCCTTATTTGAGTCACTCTGAACTACTGATTTCAAAGAAACTGTTAACACATGAAAGGAGTCATTACTGACTTTATTTAAGAATTTCCTCACCCGAAAGAAGATGGCAAACTGGCGGATGTTAAAGTGAAACGCTTTTTCAGTGCTTAACACTAAACTTTTCTTTTGATCCTAGAAAAGCAAACTGACTAGAAAAACTCTTAATTAGGTTTCAGAAAATGCTTCTAAATGATGCTTAGATATTTCATTCACAAGGTGTGTACTTCAGTTTTTGTGACAGGCAACACATTTTTGCATCCTACATGTTACTAAGAGTAAACTTGAACAATCACATTAACTAACATTAACCAAGGAGATGACAATTGCTTACTTTATTTAATTGCCAAAATGAACAGTGTCCTTTTAAGTAGTTTTTAAATATCTGCTAACCCATTAAAAAATGTGAAAAATTACCTTTTTTTTGTCTGTATGTGATGCAGATATGAGTGCAATGGGCAGTATTTAATGTCAACGCAGCAAACGGCATACCAGCAATGCATATTGTGGGTGTGGCCTCTGCAAAGGCTTGCTCCAGTTTTATGAATTTGCCAGAAGT
This sequence comes from Pterophyllum scalare, assembly GCA_024447675.2. Classification (NCBI taxonomy): domain Eukaryota; kingdom Metazoa; phylum Chordata; class Actinopteri; order Cichliformes; family Cichlidae; genus Pterophyllum; species Pterophyllum scalare. The sequence goes on from JAMQGT020013246.1 coordinate 109,313, forward strand.
CATGTTGTGTTTATCCACCTTCTTCCATAAAACGTCTTTTATTCCGAGTCACAGACTGAGGAGGGGCTGTTTTTCAGTTGGCTTGTTTTATAACAGCAAGACAGCAGGGAGGTAACAATAACCAGGACTTCACAGCAAGAGGGGAAGAGAAGGAGAAAAAAATGGGAAAATTATTTCACCAAGCATATGTGATCTTTTTTTTCTTCAAGCAATAACTTAGACAGCATCCACACATCATCAAATCTGAAAGTGCAACACAGACAAGTTCCCCATCTGTGCCCTATCACACATTTTAAGATGTACTTGTGTTTCTCTCTCATTTCTTTGTCTTTCCTCTGATGCTCGTGCATCCAGTCGCATTTCCCACAGTTATTTCTGTGTCTCTGATCCATTCCTTTTACTGTCTCTGTGGTCTCCATTATCTCTTATCTTTTACTATATCTCCCCAAACCCCCACCCCTTGCTGTCTTCGTACACTGAGAAAGATTTGCAACAATGTGCTATAGTGTTATTAAAGATTACATTATCATCAGTTATGCATCAATGAGTATGTAGCGATCCTGCTCAAGGGAAATTAAGCCTACTACACCTTAATTAGAGGACAGGTGAGGTCAGAAAAAAGCATTGGAGCATTCAGCAAGTGGCAAATCTTTCAAAACATATTCTAAAAGATTAACACACACCATAAATTACATGCCCTTTGTTCACTCTTAACCAATACTAACATTTTACAATAAGATTTCAGTGAAGCTTGAAAATCTAAGTCAACAATGTAATAGCGTTACACTTTAATATTATCAAAGCAGGTTTATTTATAGCACATTTAAGCACAAACAATAAAACAATTAGGAAAACAAAAACAGTAAGAGAAGATACTTAAAAGCATAATTAAAACATAACTATGAGTAATTAAAAATAACTAACTGAATGAAACTGTTGGAAATTAGGACTTAACTGAAATGACTGAAGAGAAAAGTTGAGTTTTTAGTTGAAATTTGAAAACTCTTAGTTAAGAAGACAACCTGATCGCGATGGGGAGGAGCCTGGGGGCTGTTCCAGAGTTTCAGAGCTGCGGCTGCGAAAGACCGATTCTGGTGCTTGGAGTCACTAAGAGCTGCTGGTAACCATTCAACAAGGGGTATAAAACTTTAACTGCTCTGATAGATATTTAGGGGCAAGCCTGTGAAAGCACTTAAAAGTGACCTAAGGGATTTTAAATGAATCCTAAACTGCACAGGTGATGTGACAATGCCAAGACAGGTGAAATATCTTCGTGTTTCCATTTTCCAGTCAGCAGTCTAGCAGTAGCATTTTGTACTCGCCGCATTTGTGATAACAGTGCCTTTCCCATTCTGGCATATAAAGAATTGCAGTAATCTAGTCTGGCTGTGATAAAACTATGAATCACCTTCTCAAGGTTGTTAAAAGAAGGAAAAGGTTTGACTTCAATGAAGAGTCTTAATTGAAACAAGTTTGGGTTGATGACAGATTTAATCTGCATGTCTAATTTCAAGCTGGAACCAAAAATGAAACCAATGTTCTTCACATGACGCACGCTTCTTACAGAATGAAGCCAGAGATCTGAGAGATGAAGTAATATTTGTGAACTGAGCTGCCTGACAGTGAGCAAGATTAAAAAACACAATTTCATTTATATTCTCATTGTGGGTGAGGAAATTCAGCAAAAGCCAAGTTTTAACCTCAGCTAAGCAACATTTTCTCTATCACATTTTCTATGGCGCCATCAACAGCCAAAGTTTCTGTCAATAGACTCCAAATATATTATATTGAACACTAGGAGCTCTTTGCACATAAGGTACAGAATGTTGTGATCCAACAGGCAAAATGTGACTGATTTAAAAGAGAGTGCATCCTTTGCCCTCTCAAGCAACACAAAGAAATGTTCACTAACCTCACACCTCCAACAGCAGCATGACCATGACTATGATTATATGGCAAACCCCAAAATTGTTGAGAAATTAATCTTTTATACTGTATCAGTGCTATTGCTCAAGTTGGTTAGGGTTAGGTAAGGTAGCAAGGCCACTTGATTGGTTTAATACATTATTAAGCTTATAAGGGGCTCAGTCATTCTGTTCACAGTGGTGATAATCATGAAAAGCAAACCAAATGTGGGTATCTTTCTGTTATCTGGATTCACTGATCCTAATATCAGCAGTCAGGATAAGCGGTCACGTGAAGCTGGTTATCAGCCCACCAAGTTAACCCAGAGTTTCCCTTGCACATTCACATGAAAGCAGTGGTGATGGCAACCATCTGACCAGACACACTGATTAGTTTACAAGCAGCTGATTTTATAAAGGAAGATTAAACTATAGTATCAGAAAAATATGAAGTGGTTACACACACAATACAGAATGAAAGAAACACAGCTGCTGTTTAAGGATCATTAGTGCTTATAGAACAATAAAATTGTTGTAAAATTGTATTCAGCCAACAGAAAAAAAAATACATCAAGGAATAAAGCGGCATATCAGAATCTGTATTTATTACTGATGCTCATCATGGAAACACAAAGACATTGGACACTATTGAAAAACCCTCCTACTCTCTGCCTACAGAGGTGCGAGGGATCTTCCAGGAATAGTGACACTATTTTTCAGAGAACTGTTTGGTCAGTACACAGTGATTTCTTACCTGTTGATCTTTGTCTTCAAGTAAGTTACTATGGTGATGTACCCCAGTAAGATGTGAACCATATTCATAGTATAGAAAAACCAGGCTTAACCCTGAAGTCACCTGAATAAGACAAAATCCTGCTTTGTAGTACAGGCCTCTGGACAAGATGATTGTCCTTAAAGTGGTTCTAAAGTTTGTTGCTGAGCCATGAGCACTTTTACTCTGTAACATCACACAATTTCCTCCTTTGCTCCTGATGGAAAAGAGAAATGACTATGCCCGGAGGATTTTAATCACTGGAACGTAAACATATGTTGTTTTTGGACATTAGCTCTCTCGGGAGGACAGTCTCCAAAATGCTGTGTGATTTCTGCGCATACTCATGGTCCATATAACCTGATCTGATTTTAATGAAGCCTAGGCGTTGCCTTTAGCAGTACCCTCACCATGAAGAACAGACAAAGCTTAGCTTTTTTGCACCGTTAATTAATATTGTAGGGGGTCGTGAAAATCGCAACTTCTAGAAGTCATGAGCAGAACTTTTAGTCTTGTCTTCACACACACACACACACACACACACACACACATGCACACACAAAAAAAATTAGGCCACGTTATCAGAACCGCATGAGTACATGTAGCCCCAGATTAGAGTGAGATTTGTCTCCCTAAGATTTGATGAATTGTATTAATATTTTCAAGGGTTGTGATGCTGAAAAGGCTATTTTACTTCAATGACACCTGTGCATTCATTTTGAAAGACTCATTCTTTATGCAAACCTTACCTAAATTTAAACATGGATGACCAATTTTTTAATTCATTACAGACTTCCTTCAATCATTTTTTTAAGCACCTGTTGGTCCTCACCTCTTGAACAGTAGCTAATGCATTTTTAGAGGCTGCAAATGTAACTAAATAATCATTTGCATACAGAGTTTTCATACAGTGATCAATTTTGTATTGTGCATCCACACAGTGCAGCAACACTCACAAGATACCACCTGGGAAACAAATTGGGTATACTTCACTGAGCACATTTAGTTTTTGTATACATCAAGTATTAGTATCCATGTGGACTGGTATTCAATATATGCCAGCCAGGGTTTTATTTTATATCAGATCTGAAAGGAAATAAGTGGTATCGCACATTACAAGGAGGTGGGTAAATCAGCTCACACAACAGCATATAGCCGTAGGTCATTTCTTTTCTTATTTTGTTGCTGCAAGCAAATAGAAGAGAGTGGGCAAGTATAGAAAACACAAAAAGAAAGAAAAAGGGAGCAAAAATCTCTCATCTGAAAAAAAAATAGTCAATACAGCTACGAAATACAACAGCAGGAGTCGATTCACCCCCCGTTTCCTCTTCACTTTTTACTTTTCTATCTATCACATTTATAAAATGTTCGGGAGATATTCAAAGCATGATGAGAGTGTTACTGTCTGATGCCTCAGGGCAGAAGTGTCACTAAGCGCTCATTCAATCACTTAATTGTGCGTGTGCATGTCACTACGATGTTCTTGTGGATTCATAAGAGTTTGCAAATGGACCCATGTAGACATGTTTCTACATTCTGGGTAATATCGGATTAATATATATGTATTTATGTGTTTATTGCTGCATTTCAAATTAGTTGCTTTTGCAGTAACAGCCCTGTGTGTGTGTGTGTGTGTGTGTGTGTGTGTGTGTGTGTGTGTGTGTGTGTGTGTGTGTGTGTGTGTCCGTGCTTGAATTCTCACAGGGACTCACATCATCATCATTACCCAGACAGCTGACAGTAAAATCCATATCAAATCTATAAGTCCATTTTCCTGTTTTTGTTCCTTTCTTTCATCACCCGACTCCCTTGTCTCCCATAAATAGAGGCTGCACCATGACATGCCATTAGCTGTCCATGGATATATCATAAAAATGCAATGAAACACGGAGACAAAAAGTCAATAAGTGACAAACCCTGGGCCGCTGCATATTTTGCAACTCCACCATATCTCGCCCATGGCATATGCAACTGTCACTCTATGACTGACTCCCATGGCTTTTATTTATCATCTTTAATTTTTCACTCCTTTTTACCATTTGTCCCTCCCATCTTTCTCCCTTGATTTGAACTTTTTTTTTCTCTTCCATCAAACACCCACCATCAACTTTTTACTCAGTTTCTTAATTTCACTGGCAATCTCATTCCCTTCATTTTCAGTATAATTTCACCACATGGGTTTCTGCATTTTGCTTCATTCTGGAGTCGCAGAGCAAGTGTTGATACTCTTCAGCTGGATAAATGTATGTTTAGCAAACACTCTAATTATCTCAACCAGAGCTAATAGGATAGATAATTACACAATATACACAGAGGCTCTCTTTCACATTCTTTTTCTTTCTCTTTCAATCCCTCCCACTGTTTCCTCCATTCAGTTTCATCTCTCCTTTAATTTTTCTGTCCCTCTCAAAGCCATTATGTGTGGTATCTTTTTCTGAGAGCAATATATTGTTTTTCCACTTGTCATCCACATTAATGGGGGTTTTTCTTCACTGTGTCAGCCCTTGTCAATGATGTGTCACTAGACATAGTAGCGACTGAATAAGATTTTTATGCTCTACATGGCCAACAGAAAGTATAGGAGGGAAACACAGCAATTTAGCCTCCACATAGCTCCACCTGATGATACATTTTTAAGGAGCTGTGCATCAGTATTGGCAGGATGCTCTTGAGGCTCCCCTCATATACTGTAGGTATGGCAACACCTAACTCTGAAAGCTGAATTATGTGTCTGTATTAACTGTGTTTTATGATTAACAATTTCAGCACAAAGATCTTATTACCTGTCAATCAAAGTAGCAACAGCAAAATTATAATATACGAGTAAGTGTACAATGCACACAGTCTGTGTATTACCTTAACAAGCAACAGAAAGAGCTGCCAAGCAGGAGACGGAAGTGCCTCCAGCCGAGAAGTGCTAACTTTTTCCTATTTGTTTTCATTATTATGGTGGCACCATTGATATATTATGAATCTTGCTTCCAATCAATGTCAGTGGTAGATGTAATAAAAAACATGTTTAATATTGTCTCTCACTCGATTCAGTTTCTCTGAGAGAAAACTGTGAAGTCTTCGTCATTGTCAGTAAATGATATTAGTGGAGATAAAGAGAAGTGTGATTGACTGGCAGAGACATTTTTGCTCGGTTACAGTTTCTTGGATGAGGCAGGAAAAAAAAAGACTGTGACAAGAACTTTATATTGTTGACTATTTCAATCAGAAAAAGAAAGTCAAAATAGGTTTTATTTGCTGATGTTATTGTGGGTTACGTAGACATACTTATACAGGATTACTGCACCTTTATGGTGGCAGGAGGATACAGAAGTTAGCACTTGTTGCATAGCAAAAAATGTCCTGGATTTAAATCCACCAGCTGGCTGGGGCCCTGCATGGGTTCTCCCAGTACCAGAACTGTGGGCTTCCTTCCATACTCCAAAGGCATGCTTGTTAGGCTCATTGGTGATTCTAAATTGGTCATGAAGTGTGAGTGTGAGAGAGCTCACATTCACATGAGAGCTCTCTGTGTTAGCCCTGTCTTAGCCCTGTGTTACACCAGCAACCTGTCCAGGGTGTATGTAACCCAACTCTTGCCTTCGCAGCAGCCTTGTGGCATATGGGTCACATACTAGCGGTAAACACATTCGCTTGGCTAGTGAAAGGTTGTTGGGTCAAGTCCAGCCAGAGACACAAATCCTCTTTGGGGTTGCATCAGGAAGGGCATCTGGTGTAAAACCCTGCCAAATCAAACATGCTGAGCTACCTGCTGTGGTAACCCCATGTGGCAAGGGAGCAGCCGAAAGTAGCTATTCAACCAAGTGGGCTAAACCACCCATGTTCATGTTCTTCACATAAATTAGAAAGTGCTTTAAGAAATGAGATGTGTGCCGGGAAAGCATAGTGTTTTGAAGATATAAAACCATTCCAGTCAAAAGTTAAAAGTCAAATTTAGAACTGTGAGTAGAGCTTTTACTGCCATAGAAGCAATTTCTGCCAATCCTGGGGTGTCTTTGCATATTTCAACTTAAATAGTGTCAAGGGAATCTACGTGTGTTCACTGAGTTTTGAGTTTCTGGAAGCTATGGAGGGCCAGTGAGGATGTAAAAGTTATGCTAATGTGTTTTCATATTGGTGTTCCAATTAAACAATTTTATTTAATTAGATGCCCATATGAGCTCTTCCAGTGTTATGAAGTTGCCAAATTGATCAAGTCTAATTTAGCTAACTAATAAGCCTCTGCAATATTTTCCTCATGTTTTTGTATATTTTGACAGTTTTTCTTTGCTGGTGTAGCAGCATGGTTCCAGTCACGATTTTAAGAAAAAAACTGCAACAATTTATTTAAAAAATTATTGGATAATCAATGAATATTATTTTAATTTATTTAATTGTTTCTCAGATATGTGAATGTGATGTTTATCTTTCATTGTACTAAAATGAATATCTTGTGGTTTTGGACTATTTTTCAAATGAAGCAAAATATATGAAAATCTGTGCAAACTGGAACCATTTTCCATGTTGTCTTGCGCATTATAAACCACAAATGCCCAAAGTAACTGAATACATTAAGCACTGTCTAATACCGTGCATGTGACAAAAGTACAGTGACTTGCCCAGTAAATCTCTTGTATTCTATCATGCTCTAAAAATGAGAAAGGGCAACTGCAGACATTGGGTCTAGCTCACAAAGAGTCCACACACAAATCTGTGCATAAATCATGCATAACAAGCACTTTGCACACAAATCAAATCAGTGATTAATCAATATTTTCATACCTGAATTTGTTTATACTCTACAGTCATTATTTACAGTTTTCCAAAACATTCATACATTCAGTTGCCTTATTATTATATTTTCTTAGTTTTGCCAACTTTGGGATTTCAAGTTTAGTATAGACTAAATGATTCATTTATAATGATTTGAGAATATACAGGTGCTGGTCATAAAATTAGAATATCATGAAAAAGTTGATTTATTTCAGTAATTCCGTTCAAAAAGTGAAACTTTTATATTATATTCATTCATTACACACATTACACACTGATATATTTCAAATGTTTGGTTCTTTTAATTTTGATGATTATAATTGGCAACTAATAAAAACCCCAAATTCAGTATCTCAGAAAATTTGAATATTGTGAAAAGGTTCAATATTGAAGGCACCTGGTGCCACACTCTAATCAGCTAATTAACTCAAAACACCTCCAAAGGCCTTTAAATGGTCTCTCAGTCTGGTTCTGTAGGCTACACAATCATGGGGAAGACTGCTGACTTGAGAGTTGTCCAAAAGATGGCCATTGACACCTTGTACAAGGAGGGCAAGACACAAAAGGTCATTGCTAAAGAGGCTGGCTGTTCACAGAGTGGAAATGTGGGGGAGATTCATAAAGAGTGGACTGCAGCTGGAGTCAGTGCTTCAAGAACCACCACACACAGATGTATGCAGACATGGGTTTCAGCTGTCGCAGTCCTCGTGTCAAGCCACTCTTGAACAAGAGACAGTGTCAGAAGCGTCTCGCCTGGGCTAAAGACAAAAAGGACTGGACTGCTGCTGAGTGCTCCAAAGTTATGTTCTCTGATCAAAGTCAATTTTGCATTTCCTTTGGAAATCAAGGTCCCAGAGTCTGGAGGAAGAGAGGAGAGGCACAGAATCCATGTTGCTTGGGGTCCAGTGTAAAGTTTCCACAGTCAGTGATGGTTTGGGGTGCCATGTCATCTGCTGGTGTTGGTCCACTTTGTTTTCTGAGGTCCAAGGTCCACGCAGCCATCTACCAGGAAGTTTTAGAGCACTTCATGCTTCCTGCTGCTGACCGACTTTATGGAGATGCAGATTTCATTTTCCAACAGGACTTGGCACCTGCACACAGTGCCAAAGCTCCCAGTACCTGCTTTAAGGACCATGGTATCCCTGTTCTTAATTGGCCAGCAAACTCGCCTGACCTTAACCTCATAGAAAATCTATGGCATACTGTGAAGAGGAAGATGTGATACGCCAGACCCAACAATTCAGAAGAGCTGAAGGCCACTATCAGAGCAACCTGGGCTCTCATAACACCTGAGCAGTGCCACAGACCGATGGACTCCATGCCACGCCACATTGCTGCAGTAAAGGAGCCCCAACTAAGTATTGAGTGCTGTACATGCTCATACTTTTCAGTTGGCCAACATTTCTAAAAATCCTTTTTTTATATTGGTCTTAATATTCTAATTTTCTGAGATACTGAATTTGGGGTTTTCATTAGTTGTCAGTTATAATCATCAAAATTAAAAGCAATAAACATTTGAAATATATCAGTCTGTGTGTAATGAATGAATATAATGTACAAGTTTCACTTTTTGAATGGAATTACTGAAATAAATCAACTTTGTCATGATATTCTAATTTTATGACCAGCACCTGTAGAAATCAGATAATTGCAGGACTGTTGGTAATGCAGTAATTAAACTAAGGGCAGAAAGTGGCAACCTTTCATGATCTGAAAGCACTTTTACAGAATACTGAGGCTCTGCTTCTTCAGTGATTTTCTGCCTTACTGGTGCAACAGTTAGTCTAAGGCATTGGCTGAACGCCTAACTCAGAGAATTTTTTTTGTAATAAATAATCCAGGATTTTCTGGCAGTCATTTTACTGAAAAAAATTATCTCACTGGATTACTCAATAACTGTAACCCACTGTCCACAATTCAGTGACAGTACCAGTGAAAATGTAAGAAAGAGCTAACACTGTATGACAAACCATTGACAACCCCTCACTCTCACTCATTATAAATATTGAAAATCCACTAGGACCTCTAACAGTGGTGATGTAACCCAGAGATGTATTTGAAGAAACTGACAGACAAAATGCCAAGTCAAATTTATGTCCTGTCATTTCAAGGGATAAGGCACTGATTTATAGAAAAGGGAGGAATTCCACTGCCTCAGGTTGAAACATAGGTCCAAATTAAATTCTACTCTTATTCTCTGTCAGCACTGCCTGAGGGTATCCCATGACCTCTGCAGTCGGAAGGCCAGTGTCAGGATGGGGTGGCCAGAAGGAGAGAATGTGGAAAGAGGTATCGGAGGTGAAAGAAAACAATGATGAAAGAGGGGGGGAAAGGAAGAAAGATGTACAGAGACAGAATACAAGTGAAGAAGGAAGGTTTGGGGATCAGGGGAAATAATGCTGGAAAAGGCTCTGGATTAAAGTGGGAGAGAAAAGCAAACATTCATTTAAGTTGTGCTCTGATACTCATAATCATCTCTCCTTTCATATCTGCCATTTCCCAAGAGGATTTGAGTCTTTCTTCCCCCCAGACAGGTAATCAGCTCCTATCAGATCCAGACCTCTGGGTAAAGTGCAGATCTGACATAGCTTCAAGTATTTGAACAAGTCAAGGTGTGTTTGATTTAAATTGTCAGAAATTTAAGAAATCCACCACAAGATAAGATGCCACAAGCTATTCCTAATAAATTATGCAGTCCTTGTTACTTAGTGCACACTTACCAGTCACTTTGTTAGGTACACTTTGCAAGTACTAAGTTGGACCCTCTTTTGCCTTCAGATCTGCCTTAATTCTTCGTGGCATAAATTCAACAAAGTGCTGGAAACATTTTGGTCCATATTGACATGATAGCATCAGACAGTTGCTGCAGATTTGTGGGCTGTACAATCATGATGCAAATCTTCATTCCACCACAAAGGTGCTCTGTCGAATCGAGATCTGGTGACTGTGGAGGACATTTGAGTACAATGAACTCAATGTCATGTTCAAGAAATCAGTTTGAGATGATTTGAGCTTTATGACACAGCACATTATCCTGATGGAAGCAGCTATCAGCAGAAGATGGGTCCACTGTGGTCATAAAGGGATGGACATGGCCAGCAATGATACTCAGGTAGGCTGTAGTATTTAAACAAAGATCAGTTGGTACTAAGAGGCTCAAAGTGTGCTATGAAAATATCCCTACACTGTTACACCACTACCAGCCTAAACTGTTAATTCAAGGCAGGATGGAGCCATGCTTTCATGTTGTTTACACCAAACTGACCCTACCATCCAGATATTACAGCAGAAATCCAGACTCATCAGACCAGGTAACATTTTTCGAGTCTTCTATTGTCCAGTTTTGGTGAACGTGTGAATTGTAACTGCTTCAAGGTTTGATACATGTTCAGAGATGTTCTCCTGCATAACTTGGTTGTTTAGTTATTTGGGTTACTGTTGCTTTCCTATCAGCTTGAAGTAGTCTGGCCATTCACTTCTGACATCTACAAGGCATTTTCACCCAGAGAACTGCCGCTCACTGGATATGTTCTCTTTTTCAGACAATTCTCTGCAAGCCCTAGAGATGGTCGTGTGGGAAAATCCCAAAAGATCAGCAAAATCTGAAATACTCAGACCGTCCTACCTGGCACCAACAATTATGCTGCATTCAAAGTCATTTAAACCACTTTTCTTCCCAATTCCAATTTTCAGTTTGAACTCAGGTCAGGTCACCTTGACAATGTCTGCATGCCTGAATTCACTGAGTTGCTGCCATGTGAGGGGCTGATTTTACAGTTTAACAAGAAGTTGAACAGGTGAGCTAACAAAGTGGCCAGTGATTGGCTATTTAAGTACTGTTTGGTCATTAAAGTTTTAGGAACAAATAGATTTGAAATTCACTGAGAGAATATTTAATAATAAACTGCTACTGAATAAACTGGAATTTGCCAGTAAACAAAATAAACACTTTAAAAACAAAATATCTGAAAAACAAGAGGTAACACAGAAATAGCAAAGACAAGTTAGATAACAGGTCTCTTGGATGTGTTTAACGCACAACACAAAAGCAACTTCTATCACTTCAGCTGATATGGTGTATCTTTTATATTTCTGATTTCAAAAGCCATGAAATGTGAATAAAATCTCCAGCAAAATGTTGACCTTTAATATTAATTGAAGCTTTTAAGTCAAAGTACAGAAGACATAAACTCCCACACATAAAAAGAGATGATAATAAAGACATACTTTTTGTCTTTATTCTTTTTTCCTGGTTTTTTTTTTTTTGCCTTCTCATGTGATCGTGATTGCTTTCTGATTAGACTCTTTTAATATCTATCCCAGCAGGGGGACCGTTACCAGGGATACAGCCTAGGCTGAAGCACAGCATGTGGCTAACTGTTACAGCTAAGATGTCCCCAGGTGATTTTTCATTAACTGGTCATAAAGGATGCTCTGTGTGGAGCAACTGCACTTAGCCTCAGATCGTCACCGCCACAGAGAACTCAAAGGCGCTCTTCCCCCCCTAAAAAAAAAAAGATGCAAGGGTGTCAGGAAGGAAAACAGGGAAGTGATATTGTAAATTACAGTTTGTTTTTTAATTTGCTGCTTTTTTAATAATTATGTATTGATTTTTGTTTTGTTTTTTCCCTTAGCCCAGTTTATAAAGTACAAGCCCTCTACACTGCAGTCTTCATCTCTGCTAATGTTGTTTGCCTGAGGAAAGATGCAGACGGGCATGTGCTACCTCTGAGACACGTGCCACCAGCTGCTTCTTTTCACCTCAACTTCAACAGCCTCCCACCTGCAAACATGACCAATTATGTTTGTGGGAACACACTACCAAGCTGGAGGTACTGCAACTGGGAACTGAACCAAGTTAAAGCCATTGTTAAATATTTAATCACCTCGTGTCTCCAGCATGTAATGAAAGCCTCCTGCTGATCAAGTCAACTTTCAGAAATCCAATGCCAGACCAAAAACTGATTAGCACATGACAATGTCAAAACCTGAACATTATGCAGACTGTAGAATGGCTGTCAAGTTTTCCACTGTCTGCATTAGGATTTAGCAAACCAAGGATTCTAAGTGAGTCAGATCATCCATCAGCACAATATACTGCAGCTTGAGACAGAAAACTCCACTGAGCTATTGTCATGAAAAATGGCAAACACTGCAGACAGATATGAGGTAGAGACTAATAAAGAGGTGATGACAGCTACCACCTGATGGATTGCTCAGAGTCTTCCAAATTAGTCCCAACACTCTCACTTGAGCTCATTTGTGATATGCAAGAAAATGTGCCTAGCATCTGGACCTCATCTGAATGCATAAACAATGCAACTATGTATAAATATACACAATTTGCTCACTGTGTTTTTTCCAAACTGCCATAAAAAAAAAAAATTAAATGGGAATAAAAGCTTTAGCGGATGCCCTGCTTTGCCTGATGGCATTTTAGTTGCAGACCTACAGTACAACTCATCAGGCCAGCAAAAATAATGTTCTATACTATGCAGATAGTTTGATGGCATTAGTCTTCTGCTGTGCGGGGCACAGCAGCATGAAACGCAATTAAGCAAACATCCTCTTGTCCAAATCAAGCTGACAATGATCTCTGATCTCACTACATGCCAAAGCAGGAGAATTTTCCCAGTGGAGACTGCTAATGTTTAGACATTAGTATGCTAAGTTACAAATAGAGATGCATTTGATGAAATTTTCAATTGCAGCACATTTGTCGATTTCAAGCTGCTCGCACAATATTGCTGGTCTCTCAGTCCTGCTCCTCTGTCCCCAGAGTCGTGCTGGTTTAATGTCCTACCAGGTAGTTAACGGCATGCAGCCTGGTGTCCACCGTGTAAACCCCTCTCCGAACATACAGCAAGAATGAAACCCATTAAGGTCATGTGTCAAAAGACCAATGACTGTATAAAACATTTATGGTTCCCACAGAGAGGACCGAAAACCACTGGGACTAGGTGAGACTTAAGCAGGGCCATCTCCTTTCCTGTGAAACATCATGAAGTTTTTTTTATATTTAACTTTACCAAGACTTAAACAATTTTCTGTTGAAAAACATAGAATTTCCTAATTGTACAGTAACCAAATATAAATAAACAAGCACTAAGTACAGTACATTAAAACTGGACAGCAAAAGACAGAAATCTTACTATCCTCTACAGGACAGGAAATGATTGATATCTGATTTCCCTTGGTAGATTCCTCTTTGTGGAAACTGATGCTTGTGTGTATGTAGGTAGCAAGTTTTTAAATCCGCTTCTTCAAAGTACACAAGTGCACAGCCATGATTTCACATTTGAAAAATATGTAACAGCGGAGCATGAAGTCAGCTTGAATTGAAAATGTGACAAATCAGCATCTTGAAGTCTAAATATGTTCATTCCCACTCCTGAAAATCAAAAACACTGAAAAAATCAGGAACATTCACACTGTGAGGAAACGCACTCTGCCAGTCAGTCTGTCAAACACACACACACACACACACACACACACACACACACACAAACACACACAGATGGGAAAAAAAGTCAGGAAGGAGTTAAAATAAGCAATAATGTATTCAGTTTATGTCTATACACACATTCTCCAGTTATGTAGATTATTGAGTGTCTAGTAAATACTGAACCTGCTCTGATATCACACCAATTTGATTAGAACTGAGTAGAACTACAAACAAGTGCAGTTGATACAACAAGGCATCTTCTGTGCATCTATGTCCACAGTAAAAAGTGTATGTACAGAAAGTTTTCACTCAGAATTTTAATTCACATTTCTGCTTTTTTTTTTTTTTCCATTTCTGCCGTGGTTAAAGTGGAACTATAGATAGTTTTCACTCAAAATTTTAAGTTACTTCAACTTTCTGCTCATAAACTGTGCCAGAATTTTTTTTTTCATTGAATTTTTAATTAGTGATATAAATAGTGCTTTCTGAGTGAGAGATGCACATGAATCCCACAAGATCAACTGAATCCAGAGACGCTGACGTACAGTACACTATGCACCTACAATTCTTTGCCCACATTGCTGAGTTCAAAATTACCCTTTAAACGTTTTCTTTGTAGAGAGCACTATGGTTTGCAGTGTTAAAAATCAGCTCTGGAGACCTTTGCCTCAAGATGAAGATAGCGCTTCTAACCTTTAGAGTTAATCAGAGTAAACACCAGCTGGTACCCAGAAGGGTACTTGAAAGTACAAATTGTGCATCTTTAATATTTGCTGTGGCAAAGGCAGAAATTCACATTTTCCCAATTTTTTAGTGCTCGAGGTAGCAAGATTCAATCACTACCCCTCACATTCAGCAGCTTCACTGTGATTCTTCATTAGCAAATTATTTATATGCAAGTAAACATCATTTTGTGTCATACAAGGCAAAGAAATTCAGCTTCACGATCTAAATAGTCACTTTTTGTCAGTTGTGTGTTTCTTGACATTAAAATAAATGTTTCTGTGAAAATTTGCATGGGCTTATCATAATTTTTTATCAAATTTAATATTAGATTTAAGCATAAAATACATCAACCCAGAATAAATAACGGTTCTTCAATTTATAATGTGTGTGTAGTGCTTCCTTCAGCTGTGTAGTTACCAGCAGTAAACTAATTCAGTCTAGCAGGACTTGACATCTGTGAGCATGACCTAACAGATTAATTTAGCTGAATCCTCACATTTGAGAACTCCTGATCTATCAATATCTCTCAATTATCAAAACTATAGAATATAAATCAACCTTTGAAACAGAAAAATTATCACGACAGTAAAATTAACAATTTAATCATGATGGCACCCTGTCACACAGGCCGAGAAGCCTCTTGACAACTACCAGTCACCACGGAAAAATGTATATTCCCCAACTGGTTGGCAAGTGGCTGCTGGATTGTGATGGCAATTACTGTGTAATCAGCCGCTAATGCCCAAGTTATGCAGGCATAGAGGCCAATCTATGGCCCCCTGGCAACCACAGGTGGCTAGAGAAAAATGTTGCAAGAAAATGCTCACAAAGAGGCATGCGGACCTGCACCAAAAGCCTCCTTGTGATGTTTTGATCACTAGCACGTTCCCACAGTTGCACAAAGTTTGCATGGAAGATCCCAACTTGTCTGCAAATGCTTGTAAACTACCAACTAAGCATTAGTGAAACTGTGAGAAGTGCAACGCAACTTTTACTTTGAAAGTACATGTTCTCCATTTTCAGTTTGCGTCACACTTTTCAGGTTCCACTACCAGCATATTCCAGTCACAGGGAGATATGCTCATCACGTATCGCTTTTTCACTGATGGTCAGTCATTAGTGTACAGTAGATTCCAGGCTCCAGTTGCCTAGGTAACCCTAACCCTCTAATGTATGTCAATCAACTGCTTCCTGTGCTCTCAGCTGCCTCAATCACTCGCCTAGAAGTTGAGAAAAGTTTAACTCAGCACCCGCATAAATAAAAAAGACTGACAGAGGAAATGAGCTAAAAGTTAAAAAGGAGAAAGTTAAAAAGGAAACTTTCTTTTCAGGATTCAGATAAATTAGTCATTGCTTCAAGATAACCGGTTGCTGAAAAAATAAATAAAAACAAGAATAATATCCTTATAGGAGCATCCAGAAAAACAAAAGTTTGAAGACAATAACATCAAAGTATTCAATACTAAATCATATAATTAAAACTAAAAGCAAAGCTCTCCTTCCGTTTTAATTGCGGGTCACACCCAAAACAGTTTGATTATAAATAAAATAAATAATTGCTTTAAAATAGAATCAAAGTAATAGTTAGAAGAGCAAAGAGTTTGGTATGTAAATATATGATGTTTGGCTTTGTATTAATGTCAGCAAAGTGAAAGAGAGTGAGGAATGAGGAAGCTCACAGAAAAAGTTACATCGGAGATGAGCAAGAAACTAATTATCACAGCTGTGACCTGTTTTCTTCAGCATAAATGAGCATTAGGGGGAAAAAGGAAAAGAAGCCGTCTAAGAAAATGAACTGCTGTGATGGCCCATTTATGAAACTAAAAGCTTGGCACGCTCTGCTGTTTTACTTCATTTCGGGCTCTTCTGTTAAGTAGGTTTGAGAAGATTTGCAACATAAACTTGGTGTCTAGATAGAAAAATGTCCAACGACAAAAACTCTGGGAGAAAGTGGGAGACAGAGAGAGAGCAGAGAAAAACAAGCTTACTTTAGCCAGCAGTGGCGATGTCAGACGCTCTGTGGTTGATTTGAAAACCGCTGTGTGCTTCTGTTTGTAGCTCTCCTCTGTCTTCTTTTCTGTCTATAGTTAAAATATGAGACACTGGCACTAATGTGCACATATACATGCTAATAACAACATGAAAACTGTATGCATGCCTCTAATAAAGCTTAACGTTTTAGCCCTATTCATAAGTACAACCTAATAAGCAAAAAAACTTTCAAATTTGATTTCACAAAAAAAAAATTTTTAATCAATTTGATGACCTATTGATGAATTTGGGCTTGATCTATTAATTATGTGATGGACAACAATGTGAAAGCTTCATGAATTATTACTAGTTCATCCTACCTCATATTGTGCTGGACTTGGGGCCTCAACTGATTCCTTGTTGTAGAAAATGGATCTGCGCTGAGAAGAAGAGCCGAAGCCCCCCTTCTTGGTGTGTGATAAAAATGCCTTTTTAAAACTTTCCCGTGCTAAGCCATCCTCAAACACATTGTAGGAACCTGGACCTGCACAGACAGAGGTGTTCACTGAGTTCACTTTTTGTGAACAGTAATTTTACACACATGACCTGAGATAAAATAGTCCAGGACTACATTTGAATTGGTTCTTGTTCTACTTCCTCATAAACCAATACATGTTAGTTTGATCTGAACCACTACGATGAATCTAATCTTACAATCAAGACGCAGTTATTAGACACATGTTGCCGAGGTGAAACTTTGGCTTAGTGTCACATTTGGCAGTGTGTGTAGCATTCATGTTGTGCTGACTGAGAAGTGACATCTGTGCTACACCTGTGCTACAATAACTTTCGTACGGAGACATGTTTACTGCTTTTCTAACATCTGTCTCCTCTGCAATATGTTGTGTTTACAGGTGTACTACAAAAGAAAAAAACAGAAGAATGAATAATGGCCTTTTGCACTTTAACCTAAGAAAATTAATTTTTTTAATGCAGACAGAATTTCTAAAACAAAAAAAAAAGATAAAAATGCGGCAATATTCAAGGTAACACAAGACGCGAGGGAGAAACATTTGCATTTCTCCCTCAAGCTAAAGTAAAATTAAGAACATTACCAAAAACTGAAGGAAAAAAATCAACAAAGCAATAAAATATAACTAAACCATCTGTATAAAGTGAATCATCAAAGCCATTAAAAATTAAGGCAGCTTCTGAAATCAATCATGTGACTCAACATGTCTGTCAGTTTTCCTCCGCAGAATATGGAGAGATGTTTGGAGGTGAGAATGCAGGAATAGATTTAATGTTGTTGTGCTCATAAAGTTTAAGGGCTATTTTTACATAAATAACTACAGTTCAGAGTAATATGCAATGCAAAAACAATAGAGGTTTTAGTTTTAATATTCCTGGTGCTATATTTCAAAGGCTTAATGTGAGCAGATGTTAGAACTGAATCATACCTCTACAAATAATGGTTCACTCATGGGACGACACAGCATGCTCTCACTCTCTCTCTCTCACATGCAGGCGCTCACACACATACACACACACACACACACACACGTACGCGTGCACAAGTCATGCCACTTTCATTTCCTTTCAAAATGTTAATACAAGCTGCAAAGCAGTACTTATTCTTAATTATTACTTGTTAAATTGAGTGTAATGGCCGTGTCAGGTTAAAACCCGATCTCTTAGAGAACATGGGTTGTTTAAAAAAAGCTTCAAAGGCTAATAAATACTGTCCTCTAACATTGCAAGGCAACAATCAAGTGCAAGTCATGTTTGACAAAGTATGAATATTAAGTGAAAAGCCTCAGCTATTAACTAAGAGAAAGATCTATATTGCAAAATCTGTGCAAAGCCAGAACACCCATCTTCTGCACCAACAACTGATGGCTTGATGTCTGCTAAAGAGAAAATTGGATTCTACTGCTCAGTGGAAAAAAAAAAAAATCATTGACTAAACACAATCTACAGACTACACACACACACACACACACACACACACACACAAAAACACATACTGACCTGGTGTGGAGCCTTTTTTGTGGTTTAAAGAGAAGCGCGCTGCAGTGATGCCAAATGGACTTTTCTTTATTCCTGAGGTCCTCTTCAGCAGTTCCAGGGCACAGCGCGGGTCATTATAAGTACCAACAGGGGGCGACACTTCTTTCACAGGACCAAACCTCTAATGGAAAGAGAATAAAGGGAATGACACAAATGAATGAATGAAAGAAAAAAAAAAACAGAAAGTGAAGCATCTTAAGTCAAGTACCCAGCACACACTAAAATTTCACAATTCAGTATTTAACAGCATTCTTCTATTGATCAAATAGAGACCAGCTACTCTGCGCCCACCTGGAACACGCTAATAAATCCAGCTGCAAATATCTGCCTTATCCACAGACTTGGCTTCGATCAGCTGTTACCACAGTCAGCTGTGCCTCACCTCTGATCAGGTCATACAAGATGAACAGCAGCAGTGGAGGAAGTTCCCACGTTGATATGGTGTGTTATTATATCGACAACCTAGCAATAATATACAGCTGAAAAATGTTTGAGAAGTTGCTAAAGAGTTGGGAAAAATAAAGTTATGACTGAACTGGGGTTAGCATACAGTAGAGACTTTGTTAGGGCACTGCAGGGCTTTGAGGTGGATGCTAATGTGTGTGAGCACTGGTTTAATTGGTCAACGCAGAAACAACACAGCTAGGGCAGATGGCATTATCATTAGTATAACTAAAGTACTAGTTATTCCATTTCATCATGGGAAGGACAAAAATTTCACAACAATTTCAATCAGGAGCAAAGTCAGACAACAATAGAGAACAACACAAATTGCTACCCATAAAGCCA
Organism: Pterophyllum scalare; assembly: GCA_024447675.2. Taxonomy (NCBI): domain Eukaryota; kingdom Metazoa; phylum Chordata; class Actinopteri; order Cichliformes; family Cichlidae; genus Pterophyllum; species Pterophyllum scalare. The sequence continues at coordinate 128,754 of JAMQGT020013246.1, forward strand.
CACTGCTCATCTGCCACTTTGCTGTAAATCTCAAATCCCTGTGGAAAATCTAAAACACACTAAAAGCAACAAAAAAAAAAAAAAAAAAGACAAATGGAAAGAACAAGAGTGATAATGAAACCAGTGACACAAAAAATGAGAGTAGAAGGCATACAGAGAGAACTAAGTGATGGGATAGAAAATGAGATGGAGAAACAGCATCTTCAATGCAAAGATAATGATTCACACAATCAGGTATGTAATGTTCTTTGAACATTTTGCTGATGGCAGCCTCACTTCCAGGGTGTTTCTCTAATAGTCTATTATAACAACACAGGAAACCAAAGAACCAAAACAGATAAGTTGCCTTTTTTAGTCAAAATTACTGAAGGTGAACTATGCTTCAGTTTAACTCATAACGCAACCATTCAGTGGAGGAATACAAATCACTTGATTCATTCAAATACACGCAAGGCTACATTAACAGTGCATAGCCACACACAAACCACAGCCAACTATAGAATGATAATGTATTTGGAGGCATGCCAATTATTGATCTACAGTTTGCATTTAAACAAGATGCAGCCTATGGAAAATTAGTTGCCAGGGTAATGAAAATTGTGTTAGTAATGCACAGCTGAACTATTGAGATTTTTTAAGGCAAAAAAAAAGAAGAAAAAGAAATGAAGGGAAAAGAAAGGACGCAAAGATGTTTAGATGGAGGAAGAAATTTTTAAAAAGTAGAAAATGCCAGAGAGGGGAAGCTTTTGGGGGGGTTAGAGATTGAAAGGAAAAGAATAAGAATGACAAGAAAAGCTGTCCCAAGGCCAAACCAAAGTGATTTTCTTTTCTTCTTCAAATTCAGTGACAGAGCAGAACTTTGTGGCCATCTGTCAATCCAATTCAGCCTTACTGGCTCTGGGTAAAGTCCTGCTAACAGGCCCGTTTTTTCTCTTTAACTGACACCCTGAGCTTTGTTACCACTTCACATAGAGGGTGGATTTGTTTTTTGTTCTCCTTCCTTTTATTCCACCTTTAAGCACATATGACGAAAACTGCCAGAGTAATGCTTTTGAAATTCACACTCAAAGCCAAAATGTTCACTGGAACTGTGAAAATAATGGCGGTTAATGTGGAAAACAAAGACAGTGAGAGCGGGGGCACTATAATGACTTTAAAAAACAAGAATTGGGTGAACAAGTTTGAGTTTATTTTGGTTGTTCTGTAATCCACACAAGGCATATACAGTATACATGCCAGTTCAAATATGGTGGTCCAGTGTTCGTAGGTTTGAAAGCCTCAGCATTACTCCACCAAACATGCCTCTTGTCATCGTGTCTTCAGTGTTTGTCCCGTCTGACCAAAAAACTTTTCTCAAGAAGTCATTTAGCTTTTGTAGCCCGCGCCTGCAATGCGGCGGTCGGACCAGTGACTAGGCTCGGGAAGGGAGAACCAGAGAATGCAAGATTCACAAGGAAATAGGTGGAGATTTGAGAGGGTTTGATAACTTTGTTGAAAACACACAATTAACAGACAATAGTAAAAAAAAAAAGTACTCAAAGTGTCTACCACACTGGGGTTGCAAAAAAATTTTCCATGAAAAACTATGGCAGCCAAGGGAAAAAGAAAAAAAAGAAATCACAACCCTGTGGGAATCCCTTCACAATTAGCACAAGGAATGACACGATATCAATAACAACAAGTCTTTCCTTCTTGCTCACTGTGGATCTGGGCCTCATCAAATCCAGTCACAATTCCCCAGTCACATGATCAGGCACCCATGCAGTGAGCAGTAACAGTCACGTGATCACTTGTGTCTCCAATCCGAAGAATAGTGAGTTAAGTCTGGAGTCTCCTCTTGCGTTCACCCAACACAGTTGGTGCGCATTAGTCAATGACTGTCTGTGTTTATATCAATCCTACCACAGGCGACTGGTTCACTGTTACCAGGGAAGTAATGAGTGAAGTTCTCCGTCGACAGCCAGAACAATCAAATCCTTGGGTAGCTCGCCATCTCCACGTCACAGAGGAAATCCTGGGTCCAGGTTCAAGGGTCAAAAGGGATCCACGGAAAAAACCCAGCCAAGACGACTAGGGAGCAGTCAAGCTGTGTCAACTTGTCTCTCGCCATTTCAATCGGCCTTACTTTCTCCTATAACCACTTCAGGGAATTGGGGAAAAGCACAATTCTTCGCTTTGTTCCTTTCTGGAACTCCACTCTCAACTCTCGTATCGCTCACGTCACTCGGAGTGTCCACTCTAGCTGAGCCGTGGTGTCTGCTAGGAGAGGGAAGGACAGGGCACGTTTCCTCCCTCCAATAGGATTCTTGAAATCCCGTGTAACGAGGGAAGTTTGAACTTTTCAAAATAAACTTGGAAATACATTACTGAATCACATAACTTAAGATAACTTTTTTTCTCTTCCCCATTGGAATGTAATATTGAACATTAAATAAACGGATTGGAAAAATGTAGCTTTCTTTCCACCAGGCTACACTCTCCCCTTTTAAATATTGTAACCCTGTTTTCCGGTCGAGGTAGCGTTCTCCGGTCTCTCCCCTTCTCGGGCGGTGGGTGTATGGCGGGTTACAATTAATCCTAAACTATACATATATATAATCTTCTAATAATCAACACCAACTCGGCAGGACAGTGCGAACTCAACTTTACTCCATCGTCACTCAGATGCACACCACACACGAGGAACAAAAGGACCCGTGTCGCACCACAAAAAGTCCCACCATAAACAGTACGAGGTAGGAACTAAAATTATTTGTTACAAGGTTCAATAATAACTAACTTAAATTTTACACATAAAATTATAAGATGAGGCACATGATAATTAATTATATAATAAACTCAATTAGGTGAAATCATGAATATTTCAAAACTTAATATGCAACACAAATTTATATCCTAAACCACACAAATTAAATGTGACCAAAAATAAATATGTGCCATAACTAAGGTTACAATATCATGCACGTCCCATTGCATGGCAACACTATCCTCTAAGGGGAGCTGTCACTTCACTAACTCGCTCGTGTAGCTAGTAACATTTTCATCAGTCGGAGAGTCCGCCAAAGCTGTGGTCAAGCCTTGGAATAACGCCTTAACCACTGTGACTAAGGGATTTCCTAACTCAGGGTAATCAAGCGTTTCAGGGTGGTTGTTTCTCTCTGATCTCTTCAGTGGTTGAGTCGTAACCATGTCATTAGTCTCCAGCTTATCCAGTTGCTCTGATGCAGGATGCTACTCTCTGCATCAGAGCAACCAGGTACGCACTTAAGGGAGACTCATCATGAATATTACTCCCTGGTTGTGTGGGAATAACATTGCCATCTGGATCACATAAAACTGAGTGATCGCCATCTGATCCATTCCCATCAGTGCTAATCTCAATACCATTGAGATCGACATCCTGCAGAGTGAACAGTCTTCTGGCACTGTTCGACTGTGCGAAACCTGTTCCAGCAGGGAGTCAGCATTAGTGGGAACTGGATCATAGTGGGCTTGAGCATTAATGTCATACCTCTTCTCAGGCATGGGTGAATCATAGACAGTAGTAAACTTAGAAGGGCCCTTGCAAAGGGGCTCCTCCGATAACGAGATCAAAAATTCATCTGGATCAACAGTATCAGTATCATCGGCTTCTGCTGCATGCCAAGTACGTGGTCAGCCAATGGGTTCCAGTGGGGGAGGCTCCACCTCTAAAGGTGCAGGTAAAAACCCACAGGGAAGCAGGAGATCACAGTGCAATGTGCGGGTCGGACCCTTACGACTTTCTGGCTTGATAGTGTATACAGGGAGATCCCTGGCACGCTTAACTATGACGTGGATCTCAGTCTCCCACTTGTCAGCCAATTTGTGTTTGCCACGTAACTGTACATTCCACACTAAGACTCTATCCCCAGGTTCAAGACTTGAAACAGTCACCCTTCTATCGAATTGAGCCTTGTTTTTGTCTGCCACTCTTTGCACATTCCAAGAAGCTAGCTTGTAGCTCTCTTCTAAAGTGGACTTTAGGGTTGCTTAACAACATCCTGTTGAACCTCTCTACAGGGTTACCCCTTGGGTGGTATGGAGTGGTTCAAATTTTTTTGAATGCCTGAGACCTCACATAGGTCTTTTATTAACCTTGACTCAAAATCAGGCCCTTGATCACTGTGTAGATGCTCCAGTATGCCATAATGGACGATAAAATTGTCCTACAAGCACTTAGCAATAGTCTTAGCATTTTGATTGGGTGTGGGCATGGCAATCGCAAATTTGGTGAAATGATCCATCATCACAAGGATGTCCCTCATGTTACTATAGTCTGGTTCTAGACTAAGAAAGTCCATGCAGACCAGTTCTAAGGGTCGAGAAGTCTTAAATGTTCACCAATGTAGCTGCTCGCTAGGGGGGACTTTTTTCTGCATATTCAACACTCGCAAGTCTTCACTTTTCATTCTACTTCAATAGCCATCCTTGGCCAGTAGAACCTAGTTCTGACAAGATCTAAGGTTCTGTCAATACCCGGGTGACCCAGTCAGTTCTTCAGGGAGAACCAACTGATAGGTCACCTGGTCTGACTCTTGTCTCCTTCTGTATAGCAACTCGTTGTGGAGCTCTAGCCGACTCAACTCCCGTAGCAGAAGAGGAAGGTCAGAGAGTTCTTCGGCAGGATGTGGGGGAAGGCATTTCTCTCTTCAATTTGGGCTATGACTTCCCTAATGGTTAGATAAGATCTTTGCTTGTCCTTGATCTCAGCGTTAGATAACGAAGGAATCGGGGGTAAGTCTTGCCCATCCTTGAAATTATAACTTTCCGGAATGGCTTCAGCAGAGAGTGCCAGAAACTCAACAAGAGTGATGTATCCACCACTGGGACAGGGTCCATCAGCTACAGTACTTTACCAGGTTGGCTCTGACAGATTGTTTGCACAGCGTCCTGGTCAACCACCTCGGTGGCTCCAGTTCCAGCCAAGTGATGTTGCATGAAACGACTGATGCGTTCTTGCTCCTTCTCTAACTGGGCATCCATGAATAGTTCACCATGTGGCCATCTGGAAAGCCCATCTGCATCCAGATTCTGCTTGCCAGCTCTGTACTGGAGCTTGAAGGAGTAGTTAGACAAGGCTGGAAAGACCTGTGTGTGTTTATAACAATCCTACCACAGGCGACTGGTTCACTGTTACCAGGGAAGTAATGAGTGAAGTTCTCCATTGACAGCCAGAACAATCGAATCCTTGGGTAGCTCGCCACCTCCGTGTCATGGAGGAAATCCTGGGTCTAGGTTTAAGGGTCAAAAGGGATCCACGGAAAAAACCCAGCCAACTCTTCAAAATAAACTCGGAAATACATTATTGAATCAAATAACTTTTTCTCTTCCCCATTTGAATATAATATTGAACATTAAATAAACAAATTAGAAAAATGTAGCTTTCTTTCCACTGGGCTACATTTGTCCATGTGGGCAGCTACAAATTTCAGTCAAGCCTGAAAGTCTCGATTTTGAATCAGGGGTTTCTTTTTTTCCATCACCTTCTCGCTTTACTGTGGACAGTGACGTCTGGTGTTCCAGCAGTTTCCAGGCAGGTTTGAGCCTTGGTGGTTCCTGGGTTATTCCTGAATATGCTAATCAATTTCCTCTCATCTGAGAATGGCAGTTTGAGTCTTCTTCCAGACCTTAGTAAAGTGGTGACACATCTGAATAACTTGTACAGCTGTTTGAACTGATGATCTTGGAATCTGCAGTTGTTTGGAAATGGCTCTAAGAGACTGGAAGTCTACAATTCTCCTCCCTAGATCTAGATTCTTGTTTTTAAAGTCATTAAAAATGTGTGCTGTACAATCATTCTAAAAAAAAAAATTATAATTCAAAGAAATCATTAATGGCCCCAAATTACCGTGACATTCATGCCCACGATGATGGGTATGTCAACTACTGCATATACAGTAATCAATGTGCCCCATGTTAAACTCAAGCTCTTATTTTTAGTCCACATCAGCAGTAAGGGAGTGAGGGATGCCGTGGTTTGTATTAACTGTCTAAATCACAAACAATAGCACCTGCTAAATACTGTTATTGGCATTATCTTCATCCTTTACCTACCATTTTCAATTTGTATTTAAATATCAGATGACAAGGGTTGTCTCTGCATAGCATCAGCTGCAGAAATGTTTCTAAGCTCCTCTTAGGATTTTGTATGTGCTTCTTGGATCTATGCTTACTCAAGCATTATCATCTATAAATAAAATCAGACAATCCACAGACTGTGATTTTTATTAAATTGTGTGGATTATACAGGAAGCGATCAAAAAGTTTTGTAACTCAACCAATGAAAAGCACCTGATTTAAATTTGGCTGTTGTGTCCTTCAAGGTTGTCACTTGCATTTCTGAATTCATGTGGCGCAAAACACCATAAATGTAAAAAAAAATGACAAGCAATCTCCTGACTGCGCTCCTGACCTCATGATCCACTTTATGGCTTAAAGACTGTGAACTCTTCCACTGAAGACAGCTGTTTGATGTCTGTGTCATAACCAGTGATCATATTTGTCATAAATGTTGGAAGTGATCCAGAGGTACGTATGTAGAGATGACCCTGAAGAGGACGGTGGCCAAATTTAATTCAGATATTTTCTTCATATACCTTTTGGTTTATTGTGTGCTTCTAAGTTATTTGTTGTCATTAACGACAGCAATTAAGGAAATACGCCTTAAGGAAAAAATCATAAAAATTATATCATATATACTGAAAACTACTTGAACTTCTCATAACATGTTATATTCAACACAAATGGAACTGGAACATTCAATAATGCATACTTCTGAAACAAATAACTGCCTTCTTGTTAGTGTTAGAAATCATTCATTTGTTTCCATGGTAATGACAGGTGATGTCATTTGTACAAGGGTACAAGAGATAAACCATTCTCCACAAAATCCAAGAAGAAACCAGATATGAATGTGTAGGAGCAGAAAAAGATGTGAGAACAAATAAGGACAAAAAAAAGAAAGTAAAAAGGGAAATGGATTAATAAACATGGCACACGGAAAAGCCTTACAAGCTGTCAGAAAATGATTAAACAAAAACAGGGAAGGGATGATTGGACGAGCGAGACCAAGTAAAACCCATGTTTTCACAATGTGTCAGATTGATGCTTTGATATTGGAAAACTGGGAAGTCAAAGGGAGGAAAGATGAGAACTGGAAGATTCCAACTGTTCCTCTTATCCTCGCCTCTCTTGCTTCTTCCACCCCACCCTCCTCCCCTCATTTCCTTTCCATCCCTCTACAGGATAACAGTGTCAGATGGAACCGGACTCACAGTGAGACGAAGATCTAAGAAAACTGTCGCTCTCAGTACTTCAGTGAAGATGACTTGTGACACGTGCACACGCACGCACACACACTCCTTGGTGGGTGTCAGTGACGACATCACAGGGTCGATGCACCAACACAGCATGTGGCCAGGGAAATTAGGTCATAGCAAACTGTGACACACACACACACCCATGTGCACACACACACACAAATGCATAAAATAAATCCAAGAATCTTGCACTGGTCGTTCTCACCGGTAAAACGTTTACGTTTTAGACCTAATAAGGGTAATTTTGTGTGTGTGTGTGTGTGTGTGTGTGTGTGTGTGTGTGTGTGTGTGTGTGTGTGTGTGTGTGTGTGTGCGCGTGTGTGTGTGTGTGTGTGCGTGTGCGTACTGTGCTTGCATATCAGCAGCCAAAATCTGTCTGCACCTAAAATACACACAATCTGGAATAGTGCAATTGTGTGTGAGAACATGCACTATCACGTGTGTCAGAGTGATAATTAAATCAGTCTGAGAGTTTTACAGGAGTAGAACTGTGGGCCAGTGCCACAGAGGAGGAGAAGAGAGCTATTCCTGAAACGTGAGACTACACATTTTCACATCCTTCATCTTCGCTCCTCTGAGCCTCTTAATAAACTCATCTTCACCCCTATCTGAAGAATCCCTCCATTCCCAGCACATCAATTAAACAAGCCAAGTAGGGCTCAGTGTTGTCGATCTGTAACTGATCTAAAATATTCCATTTTAAAAAGGCAATCTCCTTGGAGATATTGTACAGTAAACTTAATATATTTGATTCCTGTAGATTATGTCCAAAAACTACTTTCAGTATATTAAGCCTAGCAGCAATAACACTTTAGGGCTATGTCTGGTGTAGCATTGTCTAGTCCATGGGTATGAAACATTCAATTCAATTCTATTCTATTCTATTTATATGGCACCAAATCACAACAAACAGTCGCCTCAAGGTGCTTTATATTGTAAGATAAAGACCCTACAATAATTACAGAGAAAACCTAACAGTCAAAACGACCCCCTATGAGCAAGCACTTGGCGACAGTGGGAAGGAAAAACTCCCTTTTAACAGGAAGAAAACTCCAGCAGAACCAGCCTCAGGGAGAGGCAGTCATCTGCCATGACCATATGGCCTGGGTGCCAGAATCGGCACAGCAAAGACTCTAATCCGGTCCACTGAACAACTTTGGAAAAAGTGAAGGGCATAAATTTTGTCTGTATTTTCATAAGTTTTACAACTTTTCCTACCTTAGCCAATCCATACTACACCAAAGGAATTCATTAATAATTGAACAATTAAATGAGAGAAAGGTTCCTGGTTTTTCCACTATCTGCTATAGAAATTTCCAGATAGGGTTACAATGGATCTACAGTGAAAAAAAGGATATTTTCTGTGAATTAAAGATATCACAGGGATTAAAATGTATAGTTAAACTTTGTTACACTGACAGGAAGGAGAATTTCACTGGTCCGACCCACTTAAGATCAAAGTGGGCTGCATGTGGCCCACAGTTTAAAATGAGTTTGATATCCTTGGTCTAGTGCTATATATAGCTTGTAATGGGACTATGTGAAAAGAATTCATATTAGAAGGGAGTTAAAATAGTTTGTTTCAGGCAGTGGATGAAGTGAGGGACTGTACCAAAGCGCAGTATAAGATAGATTAGGATTTAGAGTCTAATAAATGTACTGATTTATAAAATAAGCATAAAGACGTGTCACCAACCCTTCTATTTTTATTCATATTCGATCTTACAATCAATATGATGTCAACTAGACACTAGCTGCAGTTGCTGTAACACAGCTGACTATTACATACATGCTTAACTGTACTACAGTAGCTACTGGGGGTTAAACTCTGTTATAACAAATAGATATACAATTAACAGATGGTAACTGGAAGAGGATGGATGGATGGATGGTAACTGGATATATTTTCACATAAAATTCAAACTAGAGAATTACTACAAACATTGTTAAATTGAATTTAAACTACCTTCTGACACAATCCAATCTTTGGCAGCATGGCCAAACTGATTATTGACAAAAGTGGTGAGTATTGGAAAATTATTGCATTAGTTGCTGAGTAAGATGCTAATGAATGAACAGACATGGAATCAATGCAATAAACAACACAAAAACTAATACATAAAATTGAAATACACCACACCATCCTCCCCCTGGAGTCAACAAGGCTAAACACAGAGCTATCTGGGCTTTACCTCAGTCTTTGAGAGGAAGGAACAAGTGAATTTCGGCAAGCTGCCAGGCTTGACAGGTTTCTCAAATTGACTTCTGATGTGGTACTGGCCTGGACCAGGGACTCCCTGTTGGGAAACAGGAAGTCAAATTTACAGAACTTCCAAGGTGAAACTGCTTGGGATGCATTTACACGATTTGCAAATATCACTTTTCATGTAGGTGTGTCAATAAGTAGAAAAGGAGAAAGTTTGAGGGAGTGAAAGACACAGAGGACAGAACGCAGAATAGAACTGCTTAGATTTTGTGATGTATGTGATGAATGAAGAACACACAGTTTTGAGGACATGAAGCGGAAATGTTAAGATGATGAAAAGGAAAGAGTAGAGATAGAAATGCAGCAAATGATAACCTGTGAATACATATAGAAAATTTAACAAAAAAAAGTTCCTGCTGTCCAATTAATTCATTTATATAAATAATCAGAACAGAAGAAACACTCATTATAAAGTGTGCACAGTGTTTGTGCATCTGAGCTATAACTGTCGCGTCATACACCAACTCAAGATTACTACATCACTGTAGAGCAGCAAACGACACTTACAGAGAAGCTGACAGTGAAAGTTTAAAAAAACCCAGACACTTTCTCACAATCACACCTACACACATTTCCACATTGCCTGATACAGAACTGGACATTTTTATATCTGTTGGAAAACAACAAGTTAGCTCTGCCGCAGGTGGTTTAACTAGTTCTGCAGTAAAACGACATGGATTTCTTTGGCCATTGTTAGCAGTACGCGGGGGGAACTCAGTGAACTTCTGAATAATGTGTCTGCCTTAGGACACCTCAGAGTCTATCAGTGAACAATGGCCATATTGCCCTCTTGCAAGAAACTTGTTTCCTCTCCTCATAATCAAATGTGCCACATTCAGTGTGCTGATGTACAGTAAGGCTGCCACTGAGAATGCTATTCTTAGAAAACTTGTTTTGGTGATTTGTAGCCCTGTGCCAGAACTACATATACCTGTATATTTTCTCCACACATTGAAAGAGTAGTTGTGAAACAGCTAACTGATCATCTGCAGAGGAATGGTTTATTTAGTTTCAGTCAGGTTTCAGAATGGGGAGTCGTCTTTACACACTAAGGTTAATTATGGAGTTCCACAGGGTTCTGTGCTAGGTCCAATTTTATTTACATTGTACACGCTTCCCTTAGGCAGTATTATTAGAAAGCATTGCATCAATTTTCATTGTTATGCAGATGATACTCAGCTTTATCTATCCATGAAGCCAGATGATACACATCAATTAGTTAAACTGCAGGAATGTCTTGAAGACAAAAAGGCCTGGATGACCTCTAATTTCCTGCTTCTAAATTCAGATAAAACTGAAGTTCTTGTACTCGGCCCCACAAATCTTAGAAACATGGTGTCAAACCAGATACTTACTCTGGATGGCATTACTTTGGCCACTGTGAGAAATCTTGGAGTCATTTTTAGGGTTATTAGGATATGTCCTTCAATGCACATATTAAACAAATATGTAGGACAGCTTTTTTACATTTGCGCAATATTTATAAAATTAGAAACATCCTTTCTCAGACTGATGCTGAAAAACTAATCCATGCATTTATTACTTCTAGGCTGGACTACTGTAATTCATTATTATCAGGCTGTCCTAAAAGCTCCCTGAAAAGCCTTCAGCTGATCCAAAATGCTGCAGCTAGAGTACTGACAGGGACTAGAAAGAGAGAGCATATTTCTCCCATATTGGCTTCTCTTCATTGGTTCCCTGTTAAATCTAGAGTAGAATTTAAAATTATTCTCCTAACACACAAAGTCTTGAATAATCAGGCTCCATCTTATCTCAAAGACCTTATAGTACCGTATCACCCCAATAGAGCAATTCATTCTCAGAATGCTGGCTTACTTGTGGTTCCTAGGATAGTTAAAAGCAGAATGGGAGGCAGAGCCTTCAGCTTTCAGGCCCCTCATCTGTGGAACCAGCTCCCAGCTTGGATTCGGGAGACAGACACCCTCTCTATTTTCAAGATTAGGCTTAAAACTTTCCTTTTTGATCAAGCTTATAGTTAGGGCTGGATCAGATGACCCTGAACCACCCCTTAGTTATGCTGCTATAGGCCTAGGCTGCTGAGGGGGGTCCCATAATGCACTGTTTCTTCTCATTCACCTTTATTTACTTGTTTATACTTCACTCTGTATTTAATCATTATTATTAATCTCTGACTCTCTTCCACAGCATGTCTTTTATCCTGTCTCTCTCCCATTAGCCCCAACTGGTCGCAGCAGATGACTGCCCCTCACTGAGCCTGGTACTGCTGGAGGTTTCTTCCTGTTAAAAGGGAGTTTTTCCTTCCCACCGTTGCCAAGTGCTTGCTCATAGGGGGTCGTTTTGACTGTTGGGTTTTCTCTGTTATTGTAGGGTCTTTACCCACAATACAAAGTGCCTTGAGGCAACTGTTTGTTGTGATTTGGCGCTATATAAATAAAATTGAATTGAATTGAATTGAATTGAATCTAATACTTCTAAGGAGATATGTGTGTGCTTTCTCATTCATAAGCATTTGTGTTGCAAGGAATTCCTAAAGAGATTTGGTATTCACCTTTCACCATGCACGAAGATACACAAAATCCACAAGTTTTTATTCCATCATTGCATGTGCAAATACATTGCACATATGGGCTCAGAAAGGGTCTGCGAAGCTGGTTGGATTTTTATTTATTTATTTTTTTAAATGCCATAAAACAGCTCCCAAATTTTGCATACCATTTGTGATATTTGTTTCACAAGCACACAAACAGCATGCTTTGGCAGGGCCAAAGTATTTACTTATCACTAAAGGGTGTCTCCTCTGAAGTGTAACTTCAAAGGAGGAACTCTGTGGAAAGGTTTCTGCGTGCACGCTGTACCCAGGTGTTCAAGAAAAACTTCTCTTTTCACCTTAAGTTTTTGTGTAGCCTCTTTGTTGATATAGTTTTGGATTCTTGTGCAAAGACAACAATGTCTTACTGAAGTTACAACAAACATATTATAGTTAAAATACAGTTAAATGAACATATTGTGTGCCCGATATGCTCAATTTCCAGTTTTAGAGGTAGGTTATCCCCTAGGTTAAACGTCCTGCCAAGAATTCTTCTTTCTCCTCGCTGGGAGCCGTGCCGCTTCCCTGTTTCTAAAAATAACAGATGCTGCAAATATCATCACCCATGATAACATTAACATGATATTCACGGCATTTTAAAGGTGAACTGACAGCGCAGTTTGTAAATCCTGGATAATAGCAGACACTGCACGGGTACAACTTCATCTGTTTTTCTTGTGTTTGCAGAGATGCACACTGTAATGGCATCTTAAAGTGGTTTGCTCAGATATTGCCCTAGCTATGTCAGAATGTCTATTTAATGGAGAAATCCTGCACACAGTCTCTTAAAGTCTATAGGACACCAGCAGCCCCAAGCCATTAGAGGCAGACTGTCTGCTGATCTCCAGGAAGTAAAGGTGTTTGTCCTGAGTGTCCCCACTGTGGGAACTGACCCATCTGGTCAGTGTATGTATGTGTGAGAGTACATATGGGTTGACATGCCAGATACTAATGATGACGGATGGAGGTGCAGCCATCGTGGCTGGGGGTCCAAATACAGCATGTAGCACAAACACAAAAAATACACAGACAGTAAAGTTTTACACTGAAAGTCAGAGAAATTTAAGATAAATGTTTTTTTTAATGTTTTAGTAGATATATATAATATTATGTAAAGAGAAATAGAACAGCAATAAGATGCTGTGGGAGGCAAAGGCAAAATAAGAAATGGGAAAGGAATAAATACCTCGACAAAAAAAAAGGCGCATTTACCTTTTTCTCATGAAATCCAGCCTTTGCCTCGCCCTCTCTAACCCACCGATCGGTAAAATAAGGCATCACAGAGCATTACTCTGCCAGCACAGTCAAGTTCATATGCAGGTGAGTAACTCCCCTCTACTCATCCACTTCCAATACATTAGTCTGTGTTAAAAGCTTGTGTTTTACTGCCCCCTATGGGAAATGAGATGAACTGGTAAATCATCTTTCATTGATTGAGCTTGGAAAAATCCATTAGAATCCAACATATTTACCCTGTTCTCACTGTAAAAATCAACTAAGTTATTTAACTGTTAATAACAACAACCTGTTGTTGAAAGATGCTATCAAAACATTGTGGTTTGGTGTAATTAAAACAACATTACATTACGTGCTGAAACAGACAGAAATGTGTTCAAACCTGAAGGTTAGAGAACTCATTAGGTGGGGTCAGAAACAGTGCATGAGATTCATTTTTCAGTCATAATGTGATTATGATGGTATTGCATTAAATGTTGCTTACAAAAGAAACATAACTGTTTGCACGGGGATCGTTTTTATAATTAAGCATGATTAGTGGTCAGCATGGTCAGAAAAAAAAAACCTGCGTGTCAGTCTTGTTAATAAGTTTCTTGCCTCTGCTTTCAGCAGAGCTCACTTTGTGTGCTCCAGCTTTTTTTCCTTTCTTTTTAGTTCCAAGGTTGGCTAGTGGCTTTGCTTTTAGAATGAGACTTTTAAAAAAAGAGAGAGAGAGAGAAAATATTTTTCCAGGTAAAGTAACATGAATATAAAATTAGGCCAGTGACTCCAGTGTCTGCTGATAAGCCAGACTATTTAATATTTGAATGGACACACGGTCTTCATTTTACAAAAACAGCATTCAATATTATGGTTGTGTTATACTAGGCCGGCTAAAAGCTTATACTGTGTAGCTCAAAAGACTACAGTGCTGAGAAAAAAGTATTTGCCCCCCTTCCCTGATTTCTTAGTTTTTTGCATATTTGGCATCCTTACATGAAGGATCATCAAACAAACTTGAATATTAGACAGATAATCTGAGTAACTGCAAAATTTTAAATAATGATTTAATTTGTCCAAACCTAATTGGCCCTATGTGAAAACGTAATTACTCCTTAAAGCTAATAACAGGTTGTGCCACCCTTGGCAGCAACAACTGCAATCAAGTGTTCATGATAACTGATAATTGTGACAGCTTATTTTAATTCAGTCACATGGGAGGGTTTCTAAGGATGAACGGCCTGTTGAAGGCCATGCCAAAGCATTTTAATATGATTAAAGTTCCGACTTTGACTAGGCCACTGCAAAATCTGATAAAGTGATGGCTGGGCCTTCTCCTTCAGGATTTCTGGTAGAAAACAGCTTCTTGGTTCCATCAATTACAGTAAGTCATTCAGATCCTGAAGACGCAAAGCAACCTCAGACCATCACACTACCACCACCATGTTTGACTGTTGGTACAATGTTCTTTTCATGAAATGCTGTGTTAGTTTTACACCAGATGTAACGGGACTCATACCTTCCAAAAAGTGAATCTTTTCTCTCATCAGTCCACAGAATATTTTCCCAAAAGTCTTCATCTGCAAGTTTGTTTGTTTTTTTTGTGGCAAATGTGAGATGAGCTTTTGTGTTCTTTTCGGTCAGCAGTGGTTTTCTCCTTGGAACTTTCCCATTGTTGAATCATGAACACTGACCTTAACTGAGGCAAGTGAGGCCTGCAGTTCTTTACAAACAGTTCTGGGTTCTTCTGTGACCTCCTGGATGAGTCATTGATGCGTTCTTGGAATCATTTTGGTAGGCCGGCCACTTCTGAGAAGGTTCACCACTATTTTCTCCATTTATGGATTCATGCCTCTTACCGTGGCTCACTGGAATCCCAAAGCCTTAGAAATTGCTTTGTAACCCTTGCCAGACTGATAGATGTCAATGACTTTATTTCTCTGCTGTTTCTTTAGATTGTGGGATGATGTGTTGGTTTTTGAGATCTTTTAGCCTACTTCACTTTATCAGACAGGTTCTATTTAAGTGATTTCTTGATTCAAGGTTTGGACAGCTTTTTTCCCTCAATAAATGACATCATCATTTAAAACCTGTACTTTGCATTTACTCAGGTTATCTTTGTCTAATATTAAATTTTGTTTGCCAGATATGCAAATATGCATACGGTTTGCTTTGATCAAAGACATGACTCAACAAACATTGCTGTGTGTGCTTGATGTTTACTAGAACGGTCTCCATATTACCAAATAAGCCACTAGGCTGACAGAGTGATAGTGTTAGAAGGAGCTGGATATTGTTAACATTTTAATTATCACTTGTGATCTGAGAAGCCACTCTTTAGTAAGTTCATTTGGGTTACTTCAAAAGTGTATTTCCAATTTAAAATTGCCTTCAAAATCAACTCAATCCCCAGAGATGTTGATGTAAAAATGACCTACATCTGGACAGAAAAAATCATCTGTGTGCATAAACTGGTTTCGATAGCTGATCTTCCCCTTTGTGCCCACTCTAGTGGGGGTGAATCTTTTTATAACTCACTGGTTTAAATTGTAAAAGGGAATAAAAGTAATCAGGGGCATAAGCACTTCATGTGACATGTGGGTGCCAACCAGAGGCGGTCATCTGTTAAGCATCACCTCAGCTGATTCCAGCCACCAAACCAGACCTCTCAACTGTGTTGGCAGTGTTTGTGGAGTATTTTAATGCAGTTTTCAGACAAGTGACATGGCTCGCTGTGCAGTTAATTGTTGTTATCAATGTTACCTTGATTGCATCAGCCCCTTCTATATAGTCTGTGAGCTCTTTTAAAGCTCTTTTTTATCACTGATTCATACTCATATATATATAGAATCAGACTAACACAAGCTCACACCAACACAAATACATACTCACTTTCTTTTCCTCCTGCATGGGCACAAGTTCATGGTAGCGAGGGATGACAAGCTCAGCTCTGCCTCTCTGTTCCTTTTGGAGGTTCACATTCTCATACTGTGCTTCTGGGACTCTGTGGGAGAAAGAGGCAATGACAGTGTCTTTCAAAATAGAAAACATAGACAAACAAATAGAAGATATACAAATAGAGAGGGAGTTAAAGGTGTTAAAGAGCATACAAAATAAAACAGAAAAGGGGAGAAGTGGGAAAATAAAATACACTGAATGAGAGATGTGCAATGGAAAAATAAATAGAAAGAGAAAAGCAAAGAAAGTGGGGAGCAGAGGGGAAGAGAGAAAAGCAATAGTCTAGAGAAAAGAGGCTCACAAGGATGAAATACCTGTAATAACTGTAACAGGTGCAAAAACTGAATATGCTGTCATTTTTAAATATTTCCAGTAGTCACATGTGTGTTACAGACATGTCTGCATAGATGTCCACCTGCACCAATGCATCATTTTCCTTTTTCTTTTACTTCCAATGGACAGTGGTGCTCAAATGGTTTGGGCTCTGAGTTTGATTAGAAGGTCAGGGGTTCAACACCAAGTACCACTAAAATGGAGCTGTTGAACTCTTAAGCAAGGCCGTTAACCTTTTCTGATCAAGGGGCACCATATCATCGCTGACACCAGCTTTCTAACATGTTGCGATGCACCGTCAAAAGAATTACACTGTGCTTCAATGTAAAGTGACAAATAAGGGTGCTTCTTCTCAATTCCTTTTTGAGTAGCTGAGCTGGGTGTGTGCCCACCCATGTAGAAGTGCTTAGTAAGCCCCGTCCTCCGTGTCCATCAGTAGAAATGGTATTTGAAAAATGTCAAATTGAATGCTCTGGCTATAGGATCAAAGTAATATTTCACTTTGGAAGAACAGCCTCCCTATTCAGCACACATCTTAGGAAGAATTCAAGAGCGGCAAACCTCTGATATCCCAAGCGGGGGAGTGTCTTATCTAACCAGCCCTTCAGCTCTGTATCCCTGCTTCAAAATATGAATTTGTGAAAATCCATGGTTTGGTGGTTAGCCATCAAATTAACTTAAATATCAATATTTCAGAATTACAGGTGATGTTACATGGTTGTTTGGTAAAGCTCTCCATAGGTACTGCCAACTTTAGATGTTCCTACAGAGAACCTGATAGTCAATCATTTTATTGTTTAAGGAAATTAAGATATTTTACAAACTAAGTAGAAGATCAAATAGTCTTTATAATACAGTTTTCTTTTTAAGGCCATGTTTCTTTTTAAGTGAGGCTGTGTTTAAATTAGTTGTCCATGCAACTGATTGAAAATTTAAAAGAGGCTGTTTATAGTAACGATGTGATACTCACAGCTCAGGGTCATATTGTCCTGGAGTTGGTCCTACCTCCACCTCCACCTCACCTCTCCTCCCTGTCATGTTGCCAAAGTGGATCCCTTTATACTTCTGAGTAGAACTCATCTCTATCTAGAGAAGAGAAGAGAAGAGAAGAGAAGAGAAGAGAAGAGAAGAGAAGAGAAAGAGAAGAGAAGAGAAGAGAAAGAGAAGAGAAGAGAAGAGAAGAGAAGAGAAGAGAAAGAGAAGAGAAGAGAAGAGAAGAGAAGAGAAGAGAAGAGAAGAGAAGAGAAAGAGAAGAGAAGAGAAGAGAAGAGAAGAGAAGAGAAGAGAAGAGAAGAGAAAGAGAAGAGAAGAGAAGAGAAGAGAAGAGAAGAGAAAGAAGAGAAGAGAAGAGAAGATGGTTTGTCTTGCAGCCCATGCTCTTGGTGGCTGAATGAAATGGGAAATTATACCAAATGCCAGATTATGTCAGGGTCTGGGGTAGATCCTATATAGTTTACAGCTTGCACTTGCATTTTACAGCTTAACTACTAAGGAAGGCTTCTTTAATGGTTAGTAGTCTGCAGCATTGTGAGGTACCATTTGTGAGTTGTTCTCGAAACAGACTTCCCATTCTCTCTGTACATTTTTTATCTGTATATTCCACTTAACAGTCTGGTATTCAATTAAAAAAATTACTCATGGTTCTGACAATGAGAGAAGTCTGCTTCTTGTCCCTCAGTTTCAAAACCACCTGCTTAAATGAAACCGACATAGAAATAACGACATCTATTGGATTAAAAATCAAAGCTGCAAATATTTTTCCATTTCTCTTTTAACTTCTTCCTTGACCCAACTGTCTGTATTTATTATGTGAGGCAGGTTATGGAGATACTGGCAGGCAGTCTGAAAAAGTTTCTAACTCCATGTTGTGCCTGTCTCCTTATTTCAACTTTAACAGCGACTGGAGGACACGATCTGAGGTTATGCCTCCTGTGATCTTCCAATCAAGTTTCAAGGAAGGGAGATAGGAAACAAGGATGTTCAGATGCATAGTTAAAAAGAAAAAAAAACAAAACAACAACAACTACACTTCTATCCTGCACACAGATACAAACTATGATGATTTTGTAGCTGGCACTGAGCTCAGAGGCACAAATTGCCTATTTATGTCAAGGAAGGCTTTTAAAAGCAAAAACAGCATTGCAAATAGAGGGTATACAGATGTGCATTCCGATACGATGAAATGGAGTGACAGGATATTTATTATTTAGATAAAAATTTTAAAAAGTGGACCAGAAAAAAAGTTTATATTGGTAGGGTTATGTTTGTGGCAGGTTCTACAGGCTGAAACAGCTAATTGTGTGTTACATAAACACATCCACAGTGTGCTAAATACTGATTATGTGTAAACTGACTGATGCATAATGTTGGGGCCAGTGTGGTAGGGGAACCGTGCTGATATCTTTCTTCTACTTTGTGAAATAATGGTGATATCACAGTGTGAGAAATAATGCATGTTTTCATGTATTTTTAGAACATAAGAGAAATTAAAAATAAAATTCTTTCATAGGTTCTTGCGTAATGGTTTTACCTGTTTTACTCATCCATCTCACTTGAGATCAGTTTGGGCTGTATGTGAACTAAAATGAATGTGACACCCCTGGTTATTAATGTGACTTTTGCCCAGGAATCTGTCATCATCATACGTCCTGGAAACATAACTGAGTGTTCACAGAGTATAACTGTGACATGTTGATGATGCAGTGCACAGCTGAAAGCTGAAGAAAGAAAGCAGATATTATGTAACAGATTTTGGGGGGGGTGGAACAGTTTCTGTGATCACTATTGTGAATGCAACTCATTCACTCAACTCGAACCAAACTTTCTTTTCTGAATGGATTCAGGTCCTCTGTCTCCTCCACAGAGTCTACGTTCCATTTCACCATTTGGATGACTGTTTAATGATAATCTGCTAAATTTAACACTGTACAATGTGAAGTAACAAAATATTAAGTGATTCTTACTGCGTTATTCACGGATATTTTAACATATCACATTCCATATGTACTTAAACCAATATAACATTGAGAAATCTGTATTATGCAGCTTACCAGCCTGAGTCTGAGTTGTGTACTGAGCTGATATGGCCAGCTTCGTACACAGCAATCAATCGATGTTGTTTTCTAAATACAGACTCAACTCATATCCATGAATAAGTGATTAAAGATGTTTTTGTGTTTCTCAATAACATGCAGATTAAAAAAAAAAAAAAGTTCTGTTCTTCTGATGTCTTTCTAATGTCTTATCATTCAAAGATTGTCCCAGGCACTTTGAAGTTATGTCCTCAGACAACCACTTAATTCTTCCTCTGCACACTTTTGAACTCAGGCAGAGCACGGGGTGGGGGAAGTGTTTGAGTTTAAAGAAATAAGTGTGTCAGACGGATGAACAGAGGGAAGGAGAAAGACAGATACCGAGGTCGAACCTTCAAAGGGAGAGCAACAGAAGCTGAGTCAAAAAAAAAAAAAAATAAGAGCCATGGATGGATGCACTGCTGATAGCCCTAAATCACAGCACGCCTCTGTGCCTGCGCCGGTGTGTTGACACAACCTCAGCCAACACTCAAGGACGCTGTTGACTTCCTCAGGTCATTAACAGATGAAAAATTACTTAATTGAGAGCCAGACCAGCAGGCGTGTGCATTATTTTAAGTGAATATAGTAATATAGCTTGAAGAATAATTACTAATGGCTCTCTTTGTTGGCATGTAAAATGGATGAGCACTGGTGCACTGTGGCTTTTTTAAAGTGGAGCTGCATTCATTAGCTATGGAAATGGTTTTTGGGCCAAGTGAACGAGGTGGGGTGGGGGGGTTCAGTGGTGCATTAGCTCTACCTAACACTAATGGCCATCGCCTCGTGGAAGAGAAAGTACACTCAGACACACACTCGTACAGATTAATGAATGCATGCATTCAGAAATGAGGGTTTCACCTTCTCTGATGGATGAATGTTCAAACTTCAGCAGGACTGTGAACATGTCTGTGTGTATTTGTCCTTACCAGCAGCGGATTGTAGTAGGCTGGCCCCAGGGTTGTGTCCCTAGGAGGAGGCTGTTGCTTACGAAGGGCACCCTGGGCATCCAACTCATAGCCATAGGCTTGGCCCGGGAAAGGAATGGATGGGATGTCTGACTGAAGAGCTAGCCGGAGACCTGTAGCCTGCAGCCAGTGCAAAGGAAAAAAAGAAGGAGAAAGGCAGAGAGAGTAAAGCAAAAAGTCAGGGTTTCTGAAGGAAAAAAATGCCCTGGCTTACAAAGCAGCTGAGCACTGCCTGAGGCCAATATAAGGCGAGACTGAGAGAGGGACAGAGAGAGAGGGAGAAGCATTAATGAGAGAGAAGATGAGCAAAAGAGGGTAAGGGAAACAGAAGCAGGATGAAGAAAAAAAGCAGAAGTAGAAACTAGAAGTGTGCTGTAGAAGTGCAACAGAAATAAGATCTACTGAGGGAACATAAACAAAGAAATCTGCCAGGAAGTTATTCTACTAACTTTCTTCAGCTGGGAGTAATGTGCGTGTACATACATGCTTTTTAGATAATTACAGCAAGCATAAAAAAATAATGCCTACTAAGATGCTCATGTTCAGTTCTGGAGGTGCAAGTTTCAAATGCACTGAGTTAGATATCATCTAATACTCACAGATAACAGCCTGTCATTGTTGTTGTCATAACACCCCAAAGGGCAGCTTATTTTTGTGTATATTCTTGAAATAAAATGCAAAACGGACACAATGAGGAACTGTGTCTGGATACAAAACACCCAAACTTCAGTACCATTATTGAAGTTCATATATCGCCCCAGGTGTTGTGTGAGTTTGTAAGTGCTCTGACTTCAACACTCAAATCAGCAGAGGATGAAGAGTCTTCTGTACCAACTTTGGCTCTTCTATACAATATTAAATGTGTATAGAGGCATTCTATCCTATTCAATTAGACCTATCAAGGGGATTTTGCCCAAATCTTCCTGTGTTTGCACACCAAACACAAATATGAAGGATTAGAAAAGTTTTAAGGGCCAAGGAACAACAGCGGCAAAGTGGACATATTCAGCCTTATAAAGCCACTGCCGCCTACGATAACAAAATATTTCACTTGAATAGATGAATGACATAATACTGTAAAAGTAGCAAGTGTTAGTACTACTCTTGTACTTTGCCCTCCTATCTGCACCCATATGCTTACCACTTTGCTGCCAGGCCTTCCAGGGTGTCCTACATTAGCTGTCATAGCCCTGAGTGCCTTTTTTGAGGCATGCGACACATTGTAGGCCCCAGGGCCTGGAACCTCTGACACCACAGCCTCAAAACGCTTGGAGCGGCTCTGAAGACTGCTGCCACCATGGACGTTTAACTGAAGAGACAAGGGTTCAACAGAAAGGCAAGCAAAGAGAGAATAAGGCTGCTATAGAAAAAATAAATGTCTTAAAAGATTTTTTTTTTAACAATAGGCAAATATCATCTTCACTTAGCAAAGATCTGAACTGATGGTTAGTTGGATACAGTTTACCTGGAAACAGCAAATAATGCTTCTTCTCTTGACAGTCAAATTAGTTCTCTGGCAAACAATTTCCCCACAAACATTACTTTGTGTCATATAGGTAAGTTAAATAAAGAAATTGTTCATATTTCCATCTAAAAATGAGGTTTAAAAAAAATCTGCTAATTGTTTTATTCTTGTCCAGAAGCTATCACATCCACTCCATGACTCTCCACTACAGTCAGGTCCTGCACTATTTAGGAAAATGGTTCCCTCTAACCTACTATACCTTGACAGGTGAGGAGTCATAGTGTCCAGGTCCAGGTAAATATTCACCGCCTTTAGAGAATATCGATTGCCTGGCTGTCAAGGAAAGGAATGGCGCATAGCCATCTGCAACAAGGAAAACGTCCACAGTGAATGCTTGCAGGAGGTATGATGCTTTATTTTCACTGATGTAACTGTGAGAAAAACAAAACAGCTTGAACATTTTGGCCTACATACTTAACTACACTGCCAGATATATTAATTTAACCTTTATCTGTGAGCAGTGTAAGCCGATTACAATCTGAATGTCTAAATATTCTACAGTATATTCTTGCAAGCTAGCTAAATTAATTTGAGATTAACTTTAGAATGTTAAAGTTTTCTGAAGGAGAAAAAAAAAACATTTCAGACTTTGTAAAGGACATACAGTCCTGCTTTGAAGTACCTGATATCTTGTAACTGGACTGGCTGACATTGTATGATCCGGGACCAACAGTAGATGATGTGCCTCCTGCTGTCATGAAGGTCACTCTTGGAGCTCGTCCATACATGTTTAACTCACAGACTGGGAGCTGCACTAAACTTCATTTGTACAATAAATACTCTTTCTTGAATCTGCCACAGGGTGTAGCTGTATAATTTCATTAAACTATGCAGCTCCAAGGTTAAAAAATGCCTGCCCTGTGCTCCTCTTTCTCAGGACGGCGCTGGTTACTTCGCCTGCATAGTTGCTTGGATACCACTTATTGTTACATGGCAACTGGAGACCGAATACACAGAAGAAGAAAGGAAAAGGAAGAAGTACCACAGACACAGACACATGGCAGTCTGAGAATTTAAGTTTATGGGAGAACTCAGAAATTGCTAAGATGGTGGTAGAAGTAAGATTGATCGATCGATAGATAGATAGATAGATGCTGTTCGTCAGATCATTTATCTGCTCAGTGCCCGGGATTCTCTTTGCCCTCCTACTGGAAAAAGCACACATGCAAAACATGGAAACCAGTTGAGGAATAACTTATCTTGAGCAAGAAACAAATCAGGATTACTTTTCATTAAGACTCGCTGCCTTGCAATATTTACCTTTCTTCTCCGTTACATATATAATCAGATACATATTTAATCAGAGTATAGCATCAAGTCAGTTAAACTTCTGGGACATTGATCTGATCAGTTCAGTAACACGGGGGGTTGTTAATCAGTTTCAGCTGCTTTGGTGTTAATGAAATTAACAACAGGTGCACTAGAGGGACAACGATGAAACAACGCCCCAAACAGGAATGGTTTTACAGATGGGGGCCACTGATATTTTTCGCTCCTCGTCTTTTCTATTTTCTTTTCTATTTTTATTTTTTTGCGTTTGGCTAGGGTCATTGTCACTACTGTTAGCATGAAACGATATTTGGACCCTACAGAGGTTACACAGGTTGTCCAATGTATTGATATACATGCCATTGCCAGAAGGTTTCCTGTGTCCCCCAGTACACTCTCAAGAGCATGGAGGAGATTCCAGGAGGCAGGCAGTTACTCTAGGGGAGCTGGACAGGGTCGTAGAAGGTCCTTAACCCATCAGCAGGACTGGTATCTTCTCCTTTGTACAAGGAGGAACAGGATGAGCACTGCCAGAGCTACAAAATGACCTCCAGCAGGCCACTGGTGTGAATGTCTGTGACCAAACAATCAGAAACAGACGTCAGGTGGTTGGCCTGAGTGCTCGATGTCCTGTAGTGGGCCCAGACCTGAATTGGCAGGTCCACCACTGCCACCCTTTTACAGATGAGTGCAGGTTCACCCTGAGCACATGTGAGAGACATGAAAGGGTCTGGAGAAGCTGTGGAGGACATTATGCTGCCTGTAACATTGTTCAGCATGACCAGTTTGGTGGTGGGTCAGTGATGGTCTGGGGAGGCATATCCAGGGACATACAGACCTCTACAGGCAAGGCAACGGCACCCTGAGTGCCATCAGGTATCGGGATGAAATTCTTGGACTCACTGTCAGACCCTACACTGGTGCAGTGGGTCCTGGGTTCCTCCTGGTGCACAACAACGTCAGGAATTTATACCACTGACTGGCCCCCCACACTCACCTGATCTAAATCCAACAGAACACCTCTGGGTGTCTATGGGGTGTCTTTGAATTCAGCCCTCTGTAGGTTGATCATTTTCATTTTCATCAAACAATGTGGCATCCTTTCATTCCTAACACATTACCCAGTTCGTACCAGTATAGAAATCCAGCATTATTCTTTTCACCATTGAGAATGCGTTCCTGTAATTTTTTTTTCTTTCTTTGAGCAAGAGTAAAAAATCTCTTTAAAACCTTGTAAGGGGCAAAGTCAGCAAACCTGGTAAGCATTTTTTTTAATCAGATTGACTGGTGTCTCTAAAGGCTACATATAGCCTAGCTTTTATCTCCGAGAGGTATTCAAATTAAAACATCTTTCAAAAATAATTATTAAATAAGAGTGAGATTTGCGTCTAGAAGGACTTTGAGGACATTTATCAACATTGCCCTTGATGCTGTTTTCTACTACCTGTATCACCTGTACATTTTTGCAACACTTGTAGCACTGCTTCTATTACCATTGTTAGCCTTTTTTTTATATTTATGAAATCATTTAGGGAAAAATACAGCTAAATGTCTTGAAATTGGGCATCACACCGCTATGTTTATTTTCAGGGAGCAGCCATAGACCCATTCTACCATCTAGTGGATGAATTTGACAGAGACCCCCCCACCACCACCACCACCATTGATTTACATTTTGGACCAGTTTGGGTTCATTCAAAGTCCACTGATTAAACAAATTTCACAAACAACACTTTTTTCTGTTGAGAGAAAAAAACTGTCACTGCATTTGGACTTAATGTGACACTCTTGTTGCTACTCCAGTCTTGACCCACTTCCTTGGGTTCCACAATGTAGTTAAGGTTTGGATAATGAGAACTCAGGGGAAAGCTATGCAAGTAACAAGTGGCTCTCTGGAGTACCACTGAACCGCATCCTTACTTGAATCACCCTTTATGTCTCTTAGGCAGGGGGCTTTGTCTTTGACTTAGCAAATGTCATTAACTCATTAACATTACACACCAGATACGACGCCTGTTCTGAAACACTGTTTCTGCAGCTGAAAAGTCAACTCAGATGTGAATCTAAATTATAATTTCAATATTGATGTTATAGAAACAGCTCTATTTATTTATGAATCCATCATACATGCATATTTTCTTGAAACTCACATTACAATTTCACACCTGAGACTTGCTGCATTTCTATTATTCATGTTGCTGACTGGAAAACTGCACCATTACCCAACCTCTTAAAGTACTTCTAATCATGCTTAGTAATCTTGAAGAACTTGCAAAAAATAAAAATAAAAGGTTAATTTTGTGCCTGGGGTTTCATTACTAGCTATCAACATTTTCTTTTCTCATAGATAACAACAATTTACACTGAAAAAAATACAAAGCATGCAGTATTAGTGATGGGAGAGGGAAATTAGATCAATCAGGACAGAAATGCACATATGTGGCAGGTAACGGATTACAACTAGAAACAAACAGCTAACAAAGGTCTCACTTTACAGTTCAGCTAATATAATAAAGACTAATAATGAAGACATAAAAATGAAAGTGAAAGTGTTCCAGCAGAGGGCAGCACGAATAACCTACCTCTTTTCACATGAAGGCAGGTGGTGACTTTATAGAAAACGGGAAACACAAAGCCCAGCTGTAAGAGACCAAGAGGAACTAAAATGCATGTTATTACATGTTATTTTCGATTTACAGAATTTTTGGTGTATATATATATATATATATATATATATATATATATATATATATATATATATATATATATATATATATATATATATATATATATATATATATATATATATATATATATATATATTAGATTTAATATAATTGCGAAAAAATCTATTAAACACTGAGTGTAATTCAATATTATTGTATTATTTATTCTTTTAGTGGGATCTAGAGTATATATTTTTTTGTTGGCCGACAAAATATATGTATCTACTCTGGTATGTACCCTTTATGAACCAAGTCAGTAAAAGATTAATGTGTGGAGGATACATATATTTTTTTATTGGTGAACAAAAAAATATATACTCTAGATCCCACTAAAAGAATAAATAATGACAATAATATTCGAATTACACTCAGTGTTTGAATAGATTTTTGTATTATATTAAATCTAATATATATATATATATATGCATATATATATATATATACATATATATATATATATATATATATATATATATATATATATATATATATATATATATATATATATATATATATATATATATATATATATATATATATATATATATATATATATATATATATATATATATATATATATATATATATATATATATATATATATATATATATATATATATATATATATATATATATATATATATATATATATATATATATATATATATATATATATATATATATATATATATATATATATATATATATATATATATATATATATATATATATATATATATATATATATATATATATATATATATATATATATATATATATATATATATATATATATATATATATATATATATATATATATATATATATATATATATATATATATATATATATATATATATATATATATATATATATATATATATATATATATATATATATATATATATATATATATATATATATATATATATATATATATATATATATATATATATATATATATATATATATATATATATATATATATATATATATATATATATATATATATATATTAGATTTAATATAATTGCGAAAAAATCTATTAAACACTGAGTGTAATTCAATATTATTGTATTATTTATTCTTTTAGTGGGATCTAGAGTATATATTTTTTTGTTGGCCGACAAAATATATGTATCTACTCCGCACGTAATCTTTTACTGACTTCGTTCAAATGGCAAGGCAGTAAATGGAAGGGTTGAGGATTTTACAGAGCGTTCGTGAAAGCACCATGAGTTATCTTACCCCCGCCCCCCCATCAAGGGTAGTGTCGGTCATTTCCCGGCGAGGTGTCGCTTTCGGCAGCTAATTACCCGTTTTACGCCGCGTTTAAGTGAAACATTTTTGAAACACTCTTCCTTTTGACACCCAGCGGCACTTGGGGCCATGAAAAGAATTAGATTTTTCGTCTTTTTCTTGGTGCTTTCCGCGTCTTTGCTGTGCACAACGGAAGGGGGCAGGAGCAGGACCAGCAACCAGAACAGCTTCCGACGGGCAGCTAATGGCATCTATCAGACTCTGAGCAGCGTCTTCGGAGAGGACAACATTAGAGGGTTGTACAAGGTCAGTAAAGTCCATATCATGTTAAGACAGTGGCTGGCTTTGTTCATGAGCCGTATTCTAGCTCGCATTAAAGGCGGTTTGTGATCTGAGCATGGCGAACAGAAAAGGGCCTGGCTAGCAATTTCATGGATGCCATTTTGAAAAAAAAAATAGCCTTTATCCTTCTTTTAAAAAAAAATATCGTCAGACAATGGCAGAGTATTGTATCGAAGTAAAGACAAAATTTATTTTGTGTTCTTGCATTTTTATTTTTATTTTTGTTTGTGTACCTAAATGAGTCCAACAACGAGTGAATCTAAAGTAGGAATTAAGTACAGCTCAATTAATTCATGACATAACAGCCGTTTCTTTATTTATTAGGAAGCTGCTCTCATTAAGGAAATACTGGTTCTGCTTATGTGCTCTCATTGGCCTTGCTGCATTTCCTGGATTTTGAAATGTGATGTTATTTCCTGCGTTTAGCCGCCAAAGCTAAATTAGGTGCCCTATGTTGTGCCCACGTGGTAGTCGTTCCTGTACACCTATCACTGTATAATGAAGCTTCATTTCTCCGTTTTCAGCTGCTTGCTTGATAAACATGCAAGTAACGAATGCACACTTACAATTGTAGAGTTTACCACAGTCTCTTATACCTGTCTTTGCCATGAGATATTGTGGACTGTTTAAATACAGCTGTAACTGCTTGATTACACCTTTGCTTTTTCCAGCAATGTTGATGTATGCTGTGGAAAAAAAAGCTGCTGAAACTGGCAACCAAAGGGTTCTTATGTGAACTCTACTTTCACACTGCAATAAAAACCACCTGCTCCAGTGATGGTAATCCTGTATTGCTACTGTTATATCAACACATTAGCTGCCTGCCCATTTGAGAATGAAAAATAGTCAGTTGCCTGGAGAGTTGGTAAACAGGGGTTTGATTTTTAGCTACAGGGGTCAATAACAGAGAGAGAGAGGGTATCACAGTTAAATGTACCCTGCTCTAAACAGCATGATGTCAGTTCACTGGCAGTCGTTAGTTCCCCAGAACTGCCCTGCCTAGTTTTAATGTGGTACTTTGTATACTGAGGCATTCTGAGGACAACAGCAGAATATAGGTAATAGCTAGAATGAGAAGCTACCAAAGCACTCCTTTATTTAATATTTGGGGACATTGCAGTTTGACCAACAGACTGCCGTGATTGATGAGAAAAAATAGCGTCATGCACCATTGGTTGTTTCGCATATTTCATTTACCATCTCCATTTTCTCGTAGTTCTTCTCCAAAGCAACGGAGAGGTTTGTCAATGGAGTGGACTCTTTCCTGGACACCATCTGGAAGATCTGGTCGGATCTGCTGGATGTGATGGGCATTGACTGTAAGTCTTTAAATGTGTACGTATGAAATGCCAGAATAATGGAGGCTGACAAAATGTGAAACATATCACAGTGTAGACAAAGATAACCCGAGTAAACACAAAATGCAGTTTGCAAATGATGATTTCATCTGTTGAAGGGTAAAAAGCTATTAAAACCTGCCTTTCACTGTTTAAACGTAACTGAGAAACAAAGTAATTGACTGAAATATGTAAGTGTGACAAATATGCAGGAGAAATCAGGAAGGGGGCAAATACTTTTTTCACAGCATTGTATAAATGAAATTTGTCTTCCCAGCTTCCAGTATCCATCTAACTTCTTTAATGACAAATTGCATTTGTTTTTGTAAACAGTTGACATTTTTAACTTCCTCTTGTGTCTCTCCCTGTCTCCCTTTACACATGTAGCATCAAACTTCAGCCACTACTTCAGCCCCACATCTCTCACCAACTCCCCAGCACGCGCCCTGCTCCTGGTCGCTGCTGTGCTCTTGGCCTACTGGTTCCTGTCTATGTTCCTGGGGGGTTTCTTTTACTTGCTGCATGCTGTATTTGGACGCTTCTTCTGGCTAGCCCGCGTCACCCTCTTTGCCCTGTCCTGCCTCTACATCCTGCAGAAGTTCGAGGGTGACCCTGAGCGTGCAGTGCTCCCGCTGTGCTTCATCATGGCTGTGTACTTCATGACAGGGCCTGTGGGAGCATACTGGCGCCGGGGCGGTGGAGCAGGTTCACTAGAAGAAAAAATCGACCACCTGGACACTCAGATCAGGCTGCTCAATATCAGGTTGAGCCGTGTAATAGACACCATTGAACGTACCGGGGACCAGTAGACACACTTTAGATTGAAGCAAGGATGAGTTTGGGGGAGGGTCCAGGGGGAAAAACTGATGTATTTGATAAGAGGATACTGTCTCCTACACACAGCTCTATTGTCAGATGGGGACAGAACTAGATTTGAAAACAGTATTTTAATGGCTTTAATTGATTTTAGTAACAAGAGAAACTGTTGAATTGGAGCTTGCACAAAACCAAAAAGCTCTTTTTTTTTCTTTTTTGTTTGAGAGCTTTTTTTTTTACATCTGAGGAAGTTGTCGAGGAGATGTCAGAGGTTTTCTAAATGCTAGCCTACTTTTACACCTCAGCTACTTGTAAGAAATTCCTCTAGTTTAATATTTAGAGGTTTACTTAAGTACTGTCAATGCTTGTGCTTAATAAATAAGCAGGTTTTACATATGTTTATTTATTCTGCTCCCAGTAAATAAGCTGGGGGCTCAAAAAACATTTTTCCGCTTTTTTTGAAACTTGATGTAAGAAGGGGTAGGGTATATGCTACTGGGAACCAACACAAACATTGTTGTTTCTATAATGTGTAAATTCCAGATGTTGGATAGTTGACCATAGTAAGATTTATTTATTCCATTTTCCATCCAAAGTGTTGAAATCGTGTAGGTCTAGTTTGTTCTATTGAATCATCGTTTCATAGTGACAAAAGCTCGACATCAGGACCTCTTTTTCTTGTGTGAATTTGTGCGTAGATGCATTTCAGTGACCTGCTTGAATGTGTGTGTGTGTGTGTGTGTGTGTGTGTGCGCGCATATGTGAGAAGCAAGCTTATGAAATAGAAAAGCACTGTATTAAAAGTCACCATCAGATGTGGACAGACAGGCAGCAATATCTCAGGGACTCACCCAACACATGTTGAAATCAAATGAGATATCAAGTATGTTAAAATCATGTATTGGTCTCTTCACAATTCAGATGTGGCTTCACATTTTTTTTTCCCCAGCATCTTACAGTACTTTGTGTTGAACTTGTAAAGTTTAAATCTAGCCTTTCATTCATTATTTAAATACCAGCATGGAGTTCTTGTGGTGATCTGAACTCTTAGCTAATACTCCTAAAGTTTATGGATGTGAAATCTAATACTGCTGGGAAAAATCAGATTGGATATCATTTAACCCTGCTTTTGAAACTAATGTATGTGGTAATTTCTCTTATGAGTATTTTAATGGTAGTTTAAAACCAGCTTGTTTGAGTCATGCACTAAAATGTTATGTTAAAGTAGTGCTTTGGGTATATTCTTAGTCTGCATCACTGTGGCTCTCACTAATTTGTTAGATTGATATGACTAATTTTTTGTTTATTTATTTCTGATTTTTTTTTCCTCATCAGCTCATTTCTCACCATGGATTGCTGTAAGAGAATTGGCCCTACACTGCTTGTCTGTTTGTGACATGCCTACATCAATTAATAACTCCACTTCCTTTAGTGTAAATTAAAGTTATTGAATCTATACTCTGTAAAAACAAAAAAAACAGTTTTCTAAAAATGACCCTAATGCTGTGCAGATTTGGTGCTCTAAGTGTCCAGATGAGAAAAATCAGCCAACGGACACAAGTTGCTGGTGATCAAGATGCATTTAATGGTAATACTGAGGTCAAACAGGATGGTGTTGATACTACTACTACCAGTATGTGTGAGATGCTGTGGGCTGTATTTCTGTTTCTCTCAGTAGTGTGGGTGCAATGATGGGAAAGGTTTTGTATCAACAAGTGAGGGTTGTAGTGTCCTTCTGGCTTCACAGCGCATAGTGGGATGAAATTCAAGCTCATTTATTATCACTGACTGTTGTCATACCATGTACATCTGCTCATATACTATTGGGAGAAAAGATCCCCAACTACCTTTTGTTTGAAGTCCATTTCTGTTCCTGTAAGGCCTTTTTTTTTTTAACTGGTACACTAATAACTGTGTAATACTGTACACCTTGAAACCTGATATGTTTGTAGATTGTCGTCATACCGTGAGAATCTCATACTGTGTAGCCTTATGCCAGGTATAGAAACGTGGACTTGTTAGCCATTTTCCAGCACTGTCTGGTGAGTTCTATTGAGTTCAGGTTCTCATTAAATTTTTATCAAAATTAAGTGTGGTAATAGCAAACTTTAATAGCGTCATATACTCTCAATGAGTCCCTGTTTTGCCCCGACTGCCATCAACAAACCCAGGTCGCCCATATATCCTGTGTAATCTGAAATTTTGCCGCATGCTTGTCTTTTATGCCTATAATATTACATTATATTACAGTATGATTATGCTTTTGACTGCCTAGGCAGAGAGCCCTTATGAAATGTGTGTGGTGTGATTAAATTAGCCAGAAGTTAATTACTGTTGGAATTGTGTTATAAGTCTTGTTCTTCTGTACTATTACAGTTTTCATTTGCACTGATGCTCAACTGTGTATGCTGTTTGTTATGGTTACAATCCTGAACCGGACACAAACGCTCTCCTGTCATTCCATAATCACATGATCGCTGTGTCTCTGACATAGTCAAATTATTAAGTCCTTACAATGAAAATGATCATTTCGTGATTCGTAGACGAACCGCCGACATGAAAAGGGGATGATCATGGTGTGCTTCATTGTGTGGTTGGTCTAACAGTCTGTAGCCAGCAGTCTTTGTATGTTTACCTACTGGCAGCATGTGTGATAAATGAAAGCATATTATAGTGTGCAGTATTCATGTATGTTGAAAGGTTTTAGATTACAGTAGATGATGGTAGTACATTGAAGCTGAAAAATGCCCTGCAGTTGGTTTAGAAAGGAGTCAGGATTTTGGTGGCTGTTTATCAGACTTTGTATTCTAGACATTTGAAAACTATTTTGTTTGTTTGTTTTTAGAGAGAAATGAAAACTTCTGGGTACTCTTCAAAGTATTCACACTGAAAACACTCAAACTAGCTCCAAGCTGGAGGTTTTACCATTCCTTTCAGATATTATGGCAGAGATTGTTAATGCTTCAAGTTGCTGGTAGTTGTAGCACTTCAGATCCTTCTGTTGGCTTCTCAGCATAGAGTGAATCCTGCATTCAGATTATATTTATTCAATGTTAAGTATAATCTGAATGACGTGCTTTCTTCTTTTAATGTACTGTATCCTGTGTATTTCTTTGTTTTCCACGTAGCCTGCTTTTTATAATGTACCGTGCCAATAATGTATTTTCTTTTGTTACTTTAAAATCAGTGGTTACAAATTTAGAGTAGATGCAGAAGGCATATACTTTCTTTTCCATATCACCACTTAATGTTTTTAAGCCTTTTTTTTTTCCTAATGAGTATTTTGTGCTCACTCGATGTTTGAAGAGCCAAACTGTTCTGCCTGCTGTTATTTCGTGTTTGGATATTTGTCTTTATGAAAACATGTTGGTGGGGGTGTGTTTCTTTTTGTGCCAGAATGAAAATGAGGTCCAGATTTAAATAAACACCAGAATATGATTAAATGTCTTCTGTTTTATGATTCATTAATGATTTTAAGATCTAAAGTTCATTTGTGGGTGTGTGAGGAAAGAGAGAACACATTGCTGTATGCTTTAGTTCTTTTAAGTTAAAATGGCCTAAATATCCATTAGGTTTGAAGAACGGCTTCAATTTAAAGGCATTCTTCTATTTTGTGGTATTCGTAGTAATTAGTGGAAGTGCTCTTTCATTTATATTTGTAGCACTAGGTGGTGCTAATGGGTTTTGGAATAGATGCTACGTTTCAGCCCAACTGGAAATTATCACTTGTGGTACCAGTTATTCCAGCACACGTACACATTACAAAAGCTATAATGTGCCTTTTCACCCTCGATCTTCTTACTGTAAGAACGCGTGCTCGGTAACGATCTAAAGTTCTGGTATGGTCATCACAAATGCTAAGAACATTACTGAAACAGTTAAAGATTGGAAACAGCTGGGAAAACACTGGTCTCAAAACAGGCTTTCATGGTACCCTGAGCAAAACAAATAACCTTCAGAAAATTGCCAGTGCCTGATGATAAAAAAAAGACATACTTGGCAGCTTTCCTCTGTAAACATTAACATGTTTTTTTTTTCCCCCTTAGGGTTTCTAGATTGTTAAATTGATCTGTAATAGGATGCATCTCACAAATCATTTATAGTGAATGATTAAATATAACTAGTATTACACTGGATGAGATATGGCAGTTCTAGGATCAGTGGTATATAAAAATATAAGACTGTGACCTAGATTTAAAAAAAAAAAAAAATCAGCAGACAAAAAGCAAGAAAGATTTACCACTATGACATGAAATGTCTTGTTTATTGCTTTATCATATGATATCAAACACAGATTGAACTTAATCATCTGGAGTCTCGACAAATATCCAAACAAAAGTAAATCTTACCTTTGGTTTTCTACGACTTGTTTTCTTCGCTAAATATAGAAATAAATTACTGTTGTGGGCACTCCTTAGTACCTTTTGAGAAAACAATCCATCACAGTTGTCTTTTAATTGAAACTCAGTTTGCTTGCAATTTTTAGTCTTGATCCATCTGAAACAAGCCCATTTTCATTAAGTACTAAAGCAAAATACACTTACCCTACACTTTATTAGATACACCTTGCTAGTACCAGGTTGAACTCCCATTTGCCTTCACAACTGCCTTAAAATGTCGTGACACAGATTCAAAAATGTGCTGGAAACAGTTCAGATTTTGATCCAACATTTTTCCAGTCATCTATTGTCTACTTTTAGCAGCCTCAGCTTCCTTTTCTTAGCTGACACAAGTGGCACTGGGTGTGGTCTTCTGCTGCAGTAACCCATCTGCTATCAAGGTTCAGCATGTTTGTTCAGGCATGCTCTTCTGCACACCTTGGTTGCAACAAGTGGTTAATTGAGTTGCTGCTGCCTTCCTATCAGCTCAAAGCAGTCTGCCAATTTTCCTCTGACATCAACAAGGCATTTTCCCCCAGAAAACTGCTGCTCACTGGATATCTTCTCTTTTTTTGGACCATCCTCTCTAAACCCTCGAGATGGTTGTGTGGGGAAAATCCCAGTAGATCAGCGGTTTCTGAAATACAGATCAACCTGTCTGGCACCAACACACATGCCACATTCAAAGTCACTTAAATCACCTTTCTTCCCCATTCTGATCCTCAGTTTGAACTTCAGCAGGCCATACTGACCATGCCTAAATGCACTGAGTTGCTGCCATGTGACTGACTGATTAAAGATTTGTGTTAATGAGGAGTTGAACAGGTGTACCTAATAAAGTGATTGGTGAGTGTATTCCACATGTTAGCATCCATATGTGGTATTTGGACTCATCTGATAGCACATTAAATTGAAACTAGTCATTGTGGTCCCCTTCCCTGACCAGAACGTTTTTGTTTGATTTCATTGGATGCTTTAGGAGCAACTGTCTTTGCCAGAGATGGTCACCTGATATCTGTAAACAAAAAGGTGAACGCTGTTGTGTTTAAACTTTTTAAACTTACACTTTAAATACAGGAGTTTCCTTAATATCTGGACAAGTTCAGTTAGCTATGGAACGTGCTGCTGAACTGCAGTGTGTCTGACTTGCTAATTATGTAATTATGCTAATTAAGTACTTCAACATCTGCAACACTTAAATTCTTGATTACTCGCGATTAAATAAGATCTTAAGTAACTGCTAGAAGGTTTTATGTTGACAGCCTGCACAGCATCTTTTTAAAATATTTTGTATTTCATGTGTTTATTCAAACAGTTTTATCAATAAAAAGGGGAATTACTCTGGTATTTTGCATAGTAGTTTTAAAAATGAAATATACCACAAAATATCAACTATCAACTGCTTTTGATAGATAAAAATATCAGAATCTCTATTTAAAAAAACATTTTTTTTCAGCTTAACTTTACATGAAAACAAAGTGTGTTTACACAGTTTGGTGTTGTACTGACCCGGTCTTACACGTGACAGGTTAAAGCTAAAGTACAAACTAATCAATATTATCAGCATACAAACATTACTCTGTTTTGCTGACTTCACAACTTCTCTGACAAATAAAAGTGTAAGTCTGATTTTGCTCTCTAAAAACATCAGGGAAAAAAACAGTTGCTTACCCTGGGCTTCAATGATTCATCACCACTCCTCTTTTGGCCTTGCCTTAGTTTATATTTGAATTGAGTGCTTTAAGTTCTTGTACTGTTTAAATAATCTAAAAAGAAAATTACCAGACATCCACTCAGTCGGGTGCTTCGCAATCTGGGCTGTTCAGTTTGTCAAAAATGAGCATCTTGTGTAGGCTTTCAGTGCTTAAGATTAATTAGCACCACCTAGTGCCAGAAGTGTCACTGGCACAAAGCTGTGACCAAACTGCAATCAGCTCACCAATAAAAGGAAACATCTGCTTGAAGTTTCTAATCAGTCGCACCTAACTATAGCAGTTCGTAAAACTTGGTCAGCTGTAGTTTGGTCCAAGTAGGCAACAGTCCAAGCACAGCTGCAACACCAACCAGACAAAGTGAGTCAAGCACATATGCACATATTTCTAAATAAAGTGGCAGTTTATAATGATATGACGCCTAACAGGTAAATCCTGCCCTCCATCAGGTTACTCTGGTGATGACTGCAGGTATGACCATTTCCTGTTTTTAGCCCCCCTGAAGAGTAGCTATGTCGCCTCCTTTACTCAATCTCTTCTGCCATTCTTCACTGTATGGCAATCTAATAACACCAAAATGTTTATAGAAATTAAGTCTGTAAAAAAATAAAATAAAATGACTTGATGTCCATATCCAGTGATATTCTCTTGCTGAGTCTCTGGTTGTTTACGAGTCACATCAGAGTCTCCTGGGCTGTCAGAAACGTGCCACAACTTTAATGTCCAGCCCACCTCCACCACCTGATCCTGCACCAGAACCCTGAGCATGTTGTGATCCTTGGTCCACTTGGATATGATGGAGGCCAGAGTTGAAGCTGGCACACAGCAGATTGGTGGAATCACCGGGAGCCAGTGAAACCAGCGGACCGGCACCATCCAGAGACAGCGTCCCTAAACAAACTAAACAGAGAACAGCAGAGGGAAGGTTGCAGCAGTTTGTATTAGTAATTCTGAGTTTAAATACTGTAGTTTCATCTATGAGTACAGCTGTTACCTGCTGTATTCTGATCCCAGATTCTGACAGAGCTGTCATGGGAGGATGTTGCTACTTGAGCTGTGCCACCAGGATGCGTAGGCAGAAAGACGCAACAGGCTGTGGTTTGAAGATGGCCTCTGTACTCCACAACTTTACAGCCAGGCTGACGCAAGTCCCAGAGCTAGTAACACAGAGACACAACTCCACCAATAACAAATGGCAATGCTTAGTGCTTCAAAAGCATCTGCAAAAACAGTGCCAAAAAAAAGATCGAATCCATTTGTCATGACGACATCTCAGTAGCTGCACACCACAAAACCGCAACCCAAATGACTTTGGTTCACTCCATATTTCCATATTAAAGTATAAACTGGGGGATTCAAACCCACAAGAAAAATCATTCAAAGCCCACAAAGGTAATGTCTAAGAAAAGAAAATGTGGAGAAATAAAAATGTGGCCACAGGTATTTTACACTGGCAGATAGGATATTCCAGTTAGTGTTTCTTTAATACCAGATTAATAAAACCCAAACAATAAATAACCTAGTAACAGCCTCAATCTACCAAATATCTGTACATTTAGAGCCTTACAGACAACAACCAAACATGCACGACCTGTGGTCTTACCGTGGCTTCACAGCCCTGGCCTCCAAAGCCATTGCTGCTGGACACCAAGTAGTTTCCATTTGGAGAGACATCACAGTGGGTCTGGATGTATTGCTTAGCTGGAAATGTATTGGTCACCTGCCATGCACGACTGTCCCACACCCTTATACATAAGTAAACAATTATTGAAGAAAGACACCTTTAATATACATGTAAGAACATTCTGTGTGTACACATGAGTGTGTATATCCTCAGGGTCTTCTACTTTTCAACAGATGGTGTGTACATTTAAGCCCTAACAGGGTGAATTATCCAACAAATGCTGATTATCTCCAGATAACATCCTAAGTCTCTAAATGTCTTAATTGCAGGATCGACAGAGGTCAGGCAGCAAATGTTCAGGGAGCTGTTATCTAAGTGTTAGGAACTTTACTCTCCCAGGATATAAGATGGTAAAAGTAACTCAACTCCAGAAAGACCATAAACATGATGAACTTCTAGTTTATAAAATTAAAAAAAAAATCTCTTGGATATACAGTACCTGTTAAAAGTTTGGACACACCTTCTAATTCAGTGATTTTTCATTATTTAAAATTGTCTGCATTGTAGATTAATACTAAAGTCATCCAAACTATGAAGAAACACATATGGAATTTTTTAGTAAACAAAAATTAGATTCTTCAAAGTAGTATGAGGTAGTCACCTGGGACAGTTTTCACTTAACAGCTGTGCCTTGTCAAGAATTAATTTTGTTTTATCTATGTGAGTAATGTTCTAATATCCATATTATAGCAAGAACTACTCAACTAAGTAAAGAAAGATGACAGTCCATAATTACTTTAAGAAATGAAGGTCAGTCAATGTGAAAAAATTCAGTAACTTTGAAAGTTGCAAAGGCTTAATACTGTCTCCGGTGCTCTAATTGGCTCACTGCAGCTAGATTTTGGCTGATTTTATCTGGACAACAGCAGTAAATCCCTGAGTACTAAATAACTGGCTAAACTGGTTGTATAAGTTCATGCTAAGGTACTATCTGATTTGCAGTCTTGGTGTACTCACAATATTATCAGTCTATTCTTGTATGGCAGTTTAAAGCCATACTAAGACAGAAAGCTTGTTATCTCCCAAAGACAAGAGGTATTTCAGCAATAATTTAAAGATGGGGTCAGGTCATGGACAGGGAGGGTGCTACAGAGCAAAAACTAGGTGAAACCGTTTAATTTCCCAATCCAAATTTTACTGCCAAATGGGACCTGAACTCAACTTTGACTCATTGAAAAGTCAGACCTGTTACTGATTTATTATAGGAAAATCGGGACAGCATAACTGAATTTATTCTATGGTACAATATAATACAGTATCAAGTGCCCTTTTATCAGTGTTACCAAATGAGAAACATCCCAGACCTGCTATTAATTACACACTCAACACACCTGCACTCATTAAACATTTTCTTATAAATTTTAAACAGATCATATTTTACAGCACACAAAATGGAATTCCACTGAATTTCAGTAATAATAACACTTTAAAAGAAAATCCTTCTGTACCTTATAGGTCTTATCTTCAGAGGTCTGGACAACAGAGGAGCTGGCAGGAACCCAGCATACATGAGTCACCTGGAAAGAGACGCACAAAAGTGGAAAAACGTACACCCGGCAGACACAGGATCTAAAAGTCTGATTAAGTAGCTTGGTGATCTAATTATTTCTCTCATACTGTATGCTCAGGTGTATATTTAAAGCAGTTGAGCATGCTTAAATCAATTCTTAGTACAAGGAAGTGAGCGCATGAAAGAACATACTGTTATTCTTACCAGGTTTCTAGATATGTTGTGTCTCTGTTCACATTTTGCAGACTCTATATCCCACAAGCACATCCAGTTGTCACGAGAGCCAGTGCACAGCTTTCTGCCATCTACAAACCGTAAAAGAAATATATATATACATACACATTCGGTGTAGATTGTTAACCTGAAATAGATGTTAGTGTGCATCCAGAAGTGAAAATAATTGCTCATAATTCAAATAAAATGAAAGAAATCTGACATTCCAGCTAGTGCCAACTTTCCTACTAATTAAAGCATCTGAGATAACAGATAAATTATTCAGTCAAGCTGAGAATAGCTATTTATCATGAGGTGCAACAGGACCTGCAGAAGGCTGATTACCTCATCTGCTGTAGCTGTACCATGAATATGGGTTCACTTCAGAAATATTTCTTTCTTCAATATGATTTGGCTTGCTGAGAATTCACATTTCACAAATGAGCCTTGACAACAAACTAAAGTTATTATAGCTAACTAAACTGGCTACCTATTTACATGGGGTAGCCACAGTATGTTAGATTTGGCATATATTTTACACTTGATGATGCAACCCCAAAGGAATTTGTATCTCCTCACAGGATCAAACCAGGGATCTTTTGCTTGTTAGGCAAATGTGTAAACCACTACACTATGGGGCCACTTTATGAAGCTGACTAAAATAAAACAAAAAAATGTATTCAGTTAGCTTAAAAAAAAAAAAAACTTATACTAACCTATTTACATTCATCATGGCCATGAATGTAATTTGGGGCTTTTAATGATTTCTTTGAACTTTTCTTTTTCCAGGGTGGAATAACTGCACAGCATATATCTTTAATGACTTAAAAAAGCAAATTTCATACAGGCTTCAGCATAGTGTGGTAGTTTAACAACAAAAGATTAATTGAGATTAACTGGGACACACTGATTACTGTATTTACAGTTGTGGACAGAAGTTTACATACACTCATCATGGGCATGAATGTCGTGGTAATTTGGGGCTTTTACAGATTTCTATGAACTGTTCTTTTTCCAGGTTGGAATGGTTGACCAGCATACATCTTTAATGACTTAAAAAACAAGAATTAGGTGCACAAGTTTGAATTTATTTGTTTTTTTTTCTAATCCACACAGGGTCAAAAGTATACATAGAGTCTCAAATATATACATACACTCATCTAAATCTTTTAATAAGTAGAGCTGGAGGTTCTACAAGGTCGTTTAACTTAACAAGCCCAAGGCCTGTTAACTTCTTGTTATTGATCATGACTGACTACAACTGGTAATTTCTCTTTGCCGGCATAAAAAAGATTTGTTTGACAACACTCATTGGATTGGCCAATACAGACAGAAATTCAGAATTTGGCCACAATGACAAGAAGCATGTTTGGAGGTGTAATGCATGGTGGTGGTAACATCACGCTCTGGGGCATCACGTTTTGCTGTCAGTGGTACTGGTACAGTGCACAAAGTCGGCAGAATAATGAAGAAAGAGGACTATCTCCAAATTCTTCAACTTCACCTCAAATCAATAGCTAGATGGTTGAAACTTGGACACGATTGGGTGTTCCAACAGGACAATGATCCAAAACACATCAAAACTGGTTTTGGAATGGATAAAGCAGGCTAACATTAAGCTTCTGAAATGACCTTCTTAAAGTCCCGACTTCAACCCCATGGAAAATTTTTAAACATGCTTGAAAGTCGGGTCCATGGCAAGAATCCAATGCATTGAAATTAACTCTACCAATTCTGCCAAGAAGAGTGGTCAAATATCCAGCCATATATCTGCCTATATGTATACTTTTGATCCTGTGTGGATTAGAGAAAACTAAATTCAAATATATGAACCTAATTCTTGTTTTTTAAAGTAATTAAAGATGTACAATCATTCCACACTGGAAAAAGAAAAATTCAAAGAAATCATTAAGAGCCCAAAATTACCATGGTATTTATGGCCATGAACAGCGTATGTAAATTTTTGACCACAACTGTCATCACAATCAGCCTGAGGATACTTGCATATTTATGTATGAAAGTGTTCACCTCTTAAAACTTGTCTCTGACAAATATTCTCCATATGATAACAGTGGAAAAAACTAAAAACAATACCATAACTAATAAAAATGAATCTAAAACTAAACTAAACATTTTCAAACAATTAAAACTAAACTGAAACGCGGAAATTCACTCTGATTCACTCTTTAATTAAACTGAATTGGAAACAAAAACTAAAAGGAATTAGTTTTTGTTTAATAATACTAATTATGCTTTTTTTTCATACTTGTGAAATGCCTTCTGAGGTACATCTTTCCTTCTTGAGCTTTAGTACAAGGAATTGTCTGCAACTAAAAAAAAATGTTTTGGGATAAATAAGATCCTATCTGCACAGGGATATGACAGAATACACTTACTAGCCGTGTTTTATCATGTACTGTAACAAACCAGAAATCATAGACCTGCAAATTTACCTTAGGATTTAAGACAACAGTTAAAACATTTACTCGTGTCTCAGAAGACTCATTGTGTGTGAATGCCTGTGTGTATGTACCAGGACTGATAGCTAGTCCATTGACCACCAACTCATGCCCACAGAATTCTTGAATAGGTTCGTCTCCCTGGTTGAGGTCCCACATCAGAACAGTCTTGTCCCGTGAGGCACTAAAGATCCATGTACTACCCGGATAACAAATCACCTGGTTGAGTGCAGAATTCAGAGGATAAGAGAGATAAGACCAGGGGATGTGAAATCTGTGACACCTTTACGGCGTCATACCTTTATCAGTTTTTACGCACATGGTATTGACGTTACCTTGGTAACCTCTCGGTTGTGGCCCTGGA
Organism: Pterophyllum scalare; assembly: GCA_024447675.2. NCBI lineage: Eukaryota > Metazoa > Chordata > Actinopteri > Cichliformes > Cichlidae > Pterophyllum > Pterophyllum scalare. The sequence goes on from JAMQGT020013246.1 coordinate 171,070, forward strand.
AAGACTGGCACATCCGGCCTTGTTTCCAGTCATACACCACCACAACCTACAGAGATGGACATGCTAATCACCATGTGTCTAAGCAGTTTTCACAAAATCTATACCCTTAATTCAGGGATTTCTAGCATAACCTATAAATGACCAATCATATCTTAGCCAATATTACAAGTCTTCCATGAATTAGGCATTTTACTCTGTGAGCTTTATGATTTAAAGTAATTAAAAACCATTATAATGTTTAATTTTTGATTTGAACATTTGCAGTGTTTAAAGATAATTAATATTCAATACAATGATGGAATTTTGACTTTATGGGCCAATGTACGTATATTGTTTTACCTGGTCACTCCCACCAGAAACACACAGGTCTGGACTGAGAGTGGTCACTGTGTTGATGGAGCCATGATGGGCAGGCTCATACTGCACCACCTGACAGTCAAATGTATTATCTGTCTTCTCCCCTTGAGATGCCCTGCAAAACAAAAACAACAATGAACAGCCTGAAACATATACAGGCTTATTTTTCATATCATAATTATACTGGCACGTATCTATTTCTAAAAGTTATACTATATTTATTGGTTGTTTTACAAAACATTCAAGGAACTGCATTCTAGCAGCTTTTTCGATTATAAAAAATTGCCCATATATTTATTAATATTATGAAGTAAAAATGAGAAAAGTGCTATATAATATAATAACAATAATAAAGTTTATTTGTATAACACTTGTCAAAACCAGCGTTAGAAAGTGTTTCCCAGAAACACAGAATAAAAGAACTAGGAGGAAATTATAAAAAGAATTTACAAATCAATTAAAATAGGGCACGCAAGACTCAAGTGCAACATCAAAATAAAAATACGATACAATGAGATTTTTTCACGAGTAACTTAAAATTAACAAAAAATCTAGACGTTAAAAGAGTAAGATGGAGTTAAGATAAGAATGTCAAAAAATATAAAATCTATAGCAAAATTTAAAAGAGAAAAAAAAAAGCCTTACAAGTCTTTAGCAGTGATTTAAAAGAAGACATTGATGAGGCGAGCCAGATTTCCACTGGCAGGTCATTCCACAATCAAGAAGCCCCGACTTTTGTCTTTCAGCGTGAGGTGGGAAAAGTTAACCGGCTTCTGCCTGAAAATCTGAGGCCGTGCATCAGTTTGTACAAGAACGGCACCTTCAATATTTGTCTGGGGCCAGGCCATAAATGCTTTACAAGTAATAATTAAAATCTTAAAATTAATACTAAAAGTAATGTGCAGCCAGTACAGAGTCATTAAGATTGGTGTAATATGCTCAGTGTTCCTAGCTCTTGTTAGAAGTCTTGCTGCTGCATTTTTCACAAACTGAAGTCTAGTTAAACCTAGAAAAGCACAGCCAGGTTTCTGACAGCTGATTTCACATGAATTGATAAAGGACCGAGGGAGGACTTGATGTTGGATGCACCTTGTCTGAACCAATAATGAGAATTTGTTTAATCTGAGTTTAAGTTTTAAAAAATTGCACACATCCTTTTCTTAATAGCAGTTAGACAGTTTGCAACGTTAGTTGAATCAGTGGATTTTACTGGGACAAAGAGTTGTGTATCATCGGCATAGCAGTGGAACAAAATGTTACTAGAGGTTGGCCTGTAATTGTTATAGTCAGAAGGCTCAAAGCCAGATTTTTCTGATGTGTGGTTGCATACAGGCTGTCTTTCAGCATTCTGGGATGCAGCCAGATCACAGAGAACTTTAAATTATTTAAATCAACCAAGGGGCAGTGACATCCAAAATTTCTCTGAGATCATATCATGGCATACCAGTGACCTCATTCACTGAAACTGGCATAAAAGAAGATAAAATGTAATAGCTGGGGTAGGGAACATCAATGACAGAATCAGGAGCTACTGTTTTGGATTTTATATAATTAATCTTATCCTTAATAAAGCTTAGAAAATTAAGGCAGTTATCACATCTTATTAAAACTTACAGGATGTAAAAGATGGTCTATTGAGTTAAAAAGCCTCTGGAGCTGTGCTTATTAGTATGAATTAAAGTAGAAAAATAGTTGGACCTTGCCTTTTTAACCTGCTCACTGAAAGCAAGCGTTAATGCTATTATTTCTTGATAATGTACCTGGAGAGTCATCTTCTTCTATCTCTTGTCTACCCTCCAGCGCTGTCTTTGAAGATTGTGAATGTCTTTATTAATCCAGGGTACTGAGCAAGTACCACATTTAGTCCTTTTTTATGCAATTAATTTTATTTTCCATTACAATTTTGGCTTCCACTTATACTTAAAACGAGATAACCATGATTATTGTTGCAACACCGTTTTGCATTTTCAGTGCATCCTTTTCCCTAATTTTGCCCCTCCATAAAACTCCAGATTCACTCCCCACCAGGCTGTGGCATGTTTAGTTTAGTTTAGATTTATTTATTTCATTAGTTTATTGAGTTGCATTATAATTTAAACTTGAAGAAATTCACTTAGTTAAACATTTTTTAAAAAATTAATAAAGCAACTAGATTTCCAAAATCCATGTTGATGTTATTATTGACTAAAAATAATTGTTTTTTTGTCATAACTGGGCAGGCCTAGCACAAGTCTCACCTGTAGAGCTCAGACCTCTTGCGGAATTTGCTCTGTAGTTTTCCCATGTCTGCCTAGGAACCGGCAGCCACACTGACACACAGAAAAAATGCCATCAAACAGAGAAATCACGATTGTAGGCACTCCACAGCTAAATGTATATCTTGTAAGTGGTAATAATGATGAGGGGTAACGATTCAGACTTCACTGCAACCCTACAACAGCCCAGTACTGTGTCATAACAGTGCTTAATGCAATAATTCCATTAGGCACAAACTTTCTGTGCTTCTGTTGCATCTAAATAAACTCATTACTTTGTTTTCAGTGAGCGGGGAGCCTTGCTTGAAGCCACGTACTATTCTGAAATGACATTTTGGTGCAAAATCATTTAGTAGTATACAGAGCAGTACAAAGAAAGAACAATAACAGTACTTTCTCACACACTAACAGCTAAGCCCCACCCTCGTTATCCCGGCGTACTCCACTCCACAAACAAGCGGCAGGAAGGACAGGGCTCAAATCCTATTACAGCGGCATCATTACTGTCACAATATATTAGTCACTGGAAAACACCTGCTAAGAACTGTGCTGGTGATTATTATGCAACAGTACCCGCGGGATTTTAACCGTAGTTAATAAAGGTGAAAAATGGATGATGACTCGCGCCCACTTGTAGAGCACCGGAGCAGGATTTCTTACCTGTCACTGGCAGGTGTCTTCACTGGGTGATGCAGAGACTGGGGAGCTAGCTTGCTAGCATGCTAACTAATCTTTATCTGTCATGCTAAGAAAGATCAATGCATTAGTGGCAGTAAAACATGAACGTACACGGGTCAAAGCTTACAAAAGTTGTTACAATAACAACAGCGAACCGTTTCCTACACACTGCCATGACAGACCGCTGTCGTAACTGCATGGGAAAGTGCACATTAAGTGTTTTTTTTTTCAACTAAAACAAACCCATCCCTCCCTAGCGACCACGGAGCGACGCTTTCTCGTAACTAGGCGAGGACGAGGTCACATGATGCATAGAAGGCAGTAACCGGAAACTTGCTGTCTTACAAAATAAAAGCTGGAGTACACCAGTGGGTAGCTTACTAAAACCCTGCATTGTCTCACTGCACAGTGAATCCACTGTCTCATGTGCACCAAAAAGAAAAAAAAACGTGCACCATAATGTCAGCTGAAATACATATTATGGCCTTAAAACAAGTTGCATAGAGGGAAGCTTTTCTTTTTTTCCAAGACATCGAGTTAAACCATAGTCATGTGTGGGCCCTTATCATTTTATATTCACGTTTATTCAAAAGCCTTTTCTTTTTCTTTTTAATCTTTTCCCCATATATGCCTGGTGTTCCAGGTTGAAATGCAAGTCCAAAATGAAGATATTATACAGTGTATGCATGATACAGTACATTTAACTAGAGACAGAACATGATTCCTCTCAGCCAACAAAATGTTATGCTTCTTGAAGTTTACATGTTTTTAATTGATAAAAAATTAACAGCAGTGAAACAACATTATGGTTTGGCAGCATGGTACATGGTTTGTTTAAATAAGAATCTCCTTAAATCCAGTCACGATGAATGACATTTAGCAGGTTCGAAAGTCACTGACCTGTGGCTGACTGTCCCTTTAGAGAGTCGGTTTGGTAGCCCTCCATTATAGGAACAGGCTGAAAAAACTCCCTGAAGCTGCAAATCTGGGACGGATCAGACAGGCCTCTGGACAGCTAACATTAATTCTACTACTGGAAATATTTTACAGTTCTTCTTTTCACATCTTGTTTTCAGGTTCTTCAGTTTAGCCTTTTCTTCCCAGTTGCAGCCTGAAAAGATAAGATCAGTGTCCACTTCATAAACTAGATTTGAACAAATACATCACATGCAATTAACCACAGTCACTGATATGTCCCCATTTAAACAGTCTAAATGGGCCACTTAGTTAGGTTACAATCAACACTGCTCAATACCTATGTGAGATGACCTCAATTCTAACTTTTTGCTGCCAGCAAAAGGTTTAAATGTGTATAAGTATAGTTGGACACTTTTACAATATTATTACAAGCAATACGTAACTGAACGAGTAGGTTACATAACACA